>KN884309.1:47996-66413 GCA_000934455.1 Apostichopus parvimensis
GGATATTCCCAGTTCCAAAAGTAACCCTTTCTTAATGTCTTGTAGTCCTTTCCATAACAATCCAGAGCATCATTTTCACAAATCTGACACACATTAAAACGGTCAGTCCTGGCATAACCATCCATACAGAAGCAGGCTCTGAATCCTGCGTGTATAGTTTTGTTCGTTCCTTCTGGACAGACGATGCAATCATCGCTGCTGACTTCTTCACCAAGGGGAACGTATGTTCCCGCATTGCATTTCTTGCACTCTACTTTGTTTGGGATGTTTGAAACTTTGGCGATATCGTCTTGATAGTAACCTCCTGGGGAAACAAAAAGAAAATCTATATCCAAGCTATTTATGAATCGCCCCTTCTGCCCCTTCGCAGGAACATAATATGGTAGAACAGCGTCGTACATGTCGTGTTTTTGAGCCACCTTATAACGGCCAGCTTGCTAACTGTGTGTCTAACATGAGATCAAAATTAGTTGGTCTAAGGTTTTTTTCCGTACATTAATATTGTGGCAGAAGATATATTACTATGATGACTCAATCATATTTATTCTAAAATGGAAAACCCAATTTATTGTGTTCTACCATCTCTTCTGTTCGTAAATAACACAACTGACATATCATTTAACACACCCGATACTGACAAGCAGATTTTTTTTCTAGATATTCTGTCATTATGAGTAGAATGTACCACAGTCTTGGGTAGAATATAAAGAGGGCTAGTTGTGGCAACGTCTTCACTAGACATTTGTTCATTATGGAATTTCCTGTTTTTCTTTTTAATAACCTTCTCAATTTTAAATATGGCGTACTGCACAGCTTATATGAATTCAGATTTTACCACTATTGACTTGGAAACTTTCGTCGAGTTTTCGTTAGGAAAGTTACGGCGTTGTCGGGAAATTTGAGACTCTCCTATGGAAAACCATACATTTTTGTCGAGTACAACGTAGCAACATTCCCTCTTGTCGGACTTAGTTACCATCCCTGATTAACATTTTAACTACATCAAACTAGTACAGAACGGAGATAATCCAACAAGATGATAATATATTTTTTTATTGCTTTATTTTAATTCATAATAAACATATGATACCGATTGTCGTTACTCTGATTTTTGAAATGTGTACATCGGCATATGAAGGTCAAAGCCACAACTAGTTTTACGAATTTGAAATCGTTTGCGTTTAAAGCTAGCATATAAATCATTTGAAATGACATTTTGCAGTTTCATTTTGCGTCACGATATCAGCATCATGCATAAGAGCACGCAACTTACCAAATAATTATGGATGCGACATTTCGCAATCCTGCTAATACAGTGAATCTCAATGACAATGTTCATTATTGGTCTCGTACACCGGTCCAATGCCCCCTGTTGACGTCTGCGCCGACTGGATATTAAATCACACCCATGTAAATCTTAATAAATAGGATATTGCTTAATACCTGGTGGACATGGTTGACATCCTCCCGTTGTTTTGCCGTAAAATCCCTGCTTACACGGTGAACATATTTGCGATATCACGTCTCCGGAATTGCATTCAAATCCTGATGCCATAAACGAATTTACAACTGTTGAGTCGGTAATACTGAGGTTGAAAGAAAAGTCCCGGCTTAGGCATAAACTTTTGGAGAGAAAAAAAGAAGATAATGAATTACAATTGACTTATTAAATGTTAACTAGTATACAGTTGGAACTGGGGGGGGGGGTGGTTTCCGTGGGATGGGGATGGTGTAATTTTACAACTGCTATTGGCTGGAGGTGTGGATGGCAGACAAGAAGTAGGTCTCAGTTGTGTCCAGGTGAGACGCCAACAGGAGCTGCATCACTTGCAGTTATGTCCATGTTTTTTTAAGCAATTTCCCATCTGGAAAATACATTACTCGATTATTCATGAATAAGTTGCGTATAGGTCCACATAGTGGTAAAGGTTTTTCGTCGGTTGTCACTTACGTCGGTAGCTACATCCCTGATTCAAACGTTTTATTTACACAAGTATTAAACAATTTGTTGTACTAGGTCTTAACCTGTTTACATTAAAGAACTCATTCAATTAAATACCACCTAGCAACATTGAGATCCTTTAAATAGGACCAAACCTATCGCACAGGGCATGCTGATGTACAATCAAACAATATAATCAGTCACGCAATTAGCTTTATTTATTAGTAAACATTCTAAATCTTACACTTTCGTTTGAAATCCTTCAAACGTTGGGACCTCAATGGATTGAATTTTGTCGCAGGCAACGTACCTTTAAAAAAAACGTACAGATTATTAGACGTTAGGAATTCTGCGCGTCGAAATTATGCATAGCCATCAAATATATTATGAACAATACCGCAAAGCAAAGCCATTGATTTAACAAGTTTCTGTTAATCACTGCAAATTAATTATATTTTCTTATTTAAACTTGAGTTCTTAAATTTGTTATAAAATATTGTTATAAAAACGATTCATGACATACGGCCTACACATATCCAGAGGTGGGAATATTGGTATATATGCACATTTTTGGAAATTTATAAAAGTGAAATGGTGACTGTAGCAATGAGAGAGAGTTTATATTCTATATTCTTTCGTAAAATTGAATCAAATTTGTAAAAATAGCTGGTAAGGATTCGACTTGAAACGCATTCGACACGTTGGAACTGTGCTGTTCAATATATTTAGTAGGTCAGTAGATATCTTACAGTGTAAGGTTTCCGCTGTAGTTTGACACAAATTCCAAGTCCAGGTTAGGAATGGTATTGCCATACAAATGACTGTAGCGCAAAAGAAAAACAAATGAAACATATAAGGTGTAAATACTTCCTGCGTATAAACATGACTACATATAACTTTCATCTCTCTGTTGTATTTATTCCAGTTGTCTACGTCTGAGTGAAATATGTATTTTTTGCTGACATTGGTCACATATGCAGAATATGGGGTAGATGGAGAGTGCTTAACCCTACGCGTTGTAGCACCAACAGGACGCAATATACTTTAATTTGTCTGCAGTTATTGAAAATGACGTTCCTAAACAACAATGTGACATGCATCATATACAGTGAAGAGATAACCATAATGTGTATTTTATTGATTCTTATCCACTGACGTTGATCGATCAATAATAACGAGTGACAACGTTAGAGTACAAATGAGAATGGAAGATGTCATTTTGATGTTGCTATACTTACAGTTCATTCTGTACTTGTCCAAACGTATTTGCTTGCAATTCAGAAATTTCGTTGTTGAATAAATACCTTTAATGACAACCAATAAGTTCTTGATAAGTTAATATAAGTAAATGCGAAATGAAAACAAAATGGAAAGTGGTATTTCTCCTATAGCTGTTTCCTTGTTCGCAAAATATTCATTATAATGCTATATCTCTGAAGGGAATGCTCCATAATTGCCACAAAAAAAATTAGATCGTGCATGTCTAAATTTTAATGTTTGTCGACTGTTTTTAAACTTAATAACTCAAACAAAACGTGTTATTTTACTTGTTTAAAAGCAGCAGAGCACTATTGGAATACACAATTATTACCTCTTGTCCAAATGCGAAAAATGTGTTATGTGTTGTGAACATAACTGTTGTGGTCTAAATAAAACCTTGTTCATTTTGATGTTGTATATAGACACTGCCGTTCATCCAGAAATTGTGAGAACATTGCATTTATGATTAAACAAACAAAAACTTATATCTAAAACAAATATCATCAAGGATAATCATAGCTCGACGTGTTCCCAATTTCGTCTCTTCCTAAATTATGGTCGGACGTCTCGTATGATGTTATTCTTACTCCGAAGAGGTAAATATTCGGCTAACACTAGATGGATTAAACTTTAGGCTCGTCCTATAGGAACCCCATATGATCGTAGTTCCTGGGCCTCGAAATTAACCGTTTCACAGCTGGGACTGTGCTTTTTTCAGTCTGATTGGTCGAACTGAAAAGAGATGTCAATCAAATTCACGCGCTATTCACCAGGTGCTCCAGTGTGTGTAATTACATAGCAGAAAAGAAAAGGGAAATATGAAAACAAGAAGCATGATTTTGCCATTGTGGTTCCCCTCTCCCCCTCTCCTCTCCTCCCCTCTTCTCCCCCCCCCCCCCCCCCCCCCTCTTCCCCCCCCCCCCCGAAATTTTTTTTTGAATAACTTACAACTTTTGAGGTCCAGCAATGAAAGCAAATGGTTCGATCGTGTGGATCTTGTTATCAAAGATTAACCTATTTTGAGACACAAAAAGACGAAGGAACATAATGTGGTGTCGAAAACATTTAATATTATGTGATCTTCGTACCGGAAAATATATCATTACAGAGTGTTATACTTACAAACTTTCTAATTTGTAGAGTCCTCTGAAAACCTCTTTTGTGATGTGGGTAATGTTGTTCTTGTTTAGGTATACAGTACGGATGTTCAAATGACCACCCTCCGACGGTAGAAGGATTCTTGGAGGGTGTTCGATTCTGTTTCCATGGAGATATCTAGAAAATAATAGAGCTTTTTGCAATAATTGATTGGATGAAACTGGGAATTAAACTCATTGCCATTTATCGAACTCGAATATTGCAACGAATCAACCATTTGGATTTAATTGGGTTTTGGGAAGTTTGAATAGTATAAGGTACGCAGCTAAAAGTCAGCTAAAATACAGCCCACAACTTTCATAGTATACGCTATGCAGCCTGCACAAAATACGCTACGTAGCTAAGAGACAGTTAACAGCGTACATAAAAATGCGTTTTGCATATTAAATAGAATACTCTACACAGCTAAGAGACAGCTGAAGACAGCTCACAACTTTCATAGAAAATCAACAGCGCCATCTCTCTTCCACAATTCCTAAACTGTCCGCATCATACGCTACACAAAAATGTGTCATAGACTATGCTATGGGGAGGTTATCGATCCCCGGTTAACTTATTAAAAGTACAATTGAACACTTACAACATATTCAGTGCTGAGAGATCAGCAAATATCTGATTTGGCAAATCCGTCAAATAATTAAAAGACAAGTCCCTGAAAGACAGAAGAATAATTGCTGTGTAAGAATGTGAAAAATAACTAGCCATACTATAACTTCTTTTCGTTTGCTATTACATATTATGTTTGAGCTAAATGGATGAAATGTGAAAGTTTAGGACTCACTTAAACATTCATTATACTACACCCGTACACATTTAGATAAAGAAAGCTTACCAGTAGCGATATAACAACAAAAGTACCACGCAAAAGTTATGCACACAAGTCTCTAATTGTCAGTTCTCCGAATTCCAACTATTTTCCATTCTTAAGAATTTCCCCTATATTGAAACACTATCAGTAGGTTTAAAATATCTTCATAGCCATTTTAGTGAATGTGCGAACGTGGGTGTATGTTCACGTTTTAGTACATGTACTGGTCCTTGTGGTTAATTGACTAACATTCGGAAATGATAAGGTCAATGATTTGTCAAATAATCACGTATTAAGTAAAGAAAGTCAATGTTAATTGATTTGACTGCTGTTTTGCAATATTTCGATAAAAAATGTAAACAAATATCCATCCATCCATCCATCCATCCATCCATCCATCCATCCATCCATCCATCCATCCATCCATCCATCCATCCATCCATCCATCCATCCATCCATCCCATCTATCTATCTATCTATCTATCTATCTATCTATCTATCTATCTATCTATCTATCTATCTATCTATTTATATGAAATCCTGTTAATAACAACTGACCAATTAAACAGGTTCCTTTAATAAAAGAGCCTTAGATCAATACTTTGCAAAACAGTTACTGTACATGTACAAGTAAATGCTCTTTTTATAACAAAACCACATTTATTCATACATATTTTTCAAACAAATATATTGGTTTCATCCCCAGTTTTGTAAACATTATTTTACACGTTTAGCAAAGATGTAAATCTCATATACGTGTTTGGTTGATGGTTCTCCATAAATAACCATTTTTCTTGTTGATAAAAGACACTGAAACTGGCCAATTAAGCAATCATACTATCTTTCGTTCCTAGTAATTATTATTACCGATATACTCTCCTGGTTTCCAATTCCCTATTTAGGACCTTTCTATTGAATATAAAAGAAATACTCAGAACAGCTCAAGATTTATGATATAAATAAAAGAGAATGAAAGACTCTTACAAAAAAACAAAGAGTTTTCATCAATTAAAAAACTTATCATCATCTCGATTGACACTCGACATCAATATTATTAAGTACAAAACTTAAATAAACAAGAACGAAAGACTGGTACAGACAGTTTTAGAATGCCTTTTTTTCAATTACCGACAAAGGGCCGCTTTCCTAATTAAGCCACTTGTCATCCTTTGAATGGACACTAAACATCAATAGTATAATAAACAAAACTTACAGCTTCCAAAGTCTTGTTTGATTAAAAAATATATCTCCTGGGAGAGATGCCAATTTGTTGTTAGACAGATCCCTGAAGGAAAAAGGCAAATTGTTATGTATACAAAAGTTAGTGTGCATAACGTGTCGATCCTAGCAGGATCTTCTTCGGAGACCAATTAGAACAAATGAAGAGAGACAGATGGACAGACAAATAAACTGGACAATTAAAGTGTGATTTTGTCAGAAATAACTTCATCAACAACCACTTCCAGTGTATTTAATGGAGGAAACAATTTTCGTCCTTTTCGTTTTAGAAAACCTTTGCAAGTTTTGGTTCAATACAGTTTAATAACACTGAAGTAGATTATGGCAGGCTTTGATCACATGTTTAAACTACGAGACTATATGATTGATATTATTATTCGTAAATCCTAAATATGTATTGTAAGAAATACATGTCGATGACTTCATTAGTAGAAGATATTGAATAGATGCAAAATGTCATATTATCATAGATGTTTTGAATTAGCGAAACTGGGTTTTCATAAACTACTTTTATTTCTTCTAATGATAATAATACGGCAATAACAAATTCTGAAGGTGTATAATAATAAACCAAGTTCTTACTATTAGCATGAATACTGGGACGATCTATTGCTCGACCATTTATTATGAGAGTTAAGTTTTATCAACATTTCATGTAACTCATAGTAATAACTATTGTTTAATGGAATTCTATACTTGAGGGTATGATATATATATTATTGCTATTAAACCTTATCACACTATAATCATTTAAGTTCACATACAGTTCGGATAAACGCGTTTGACTAGCAAATATATTTTCAGGAAGGCCTTCTAGGTTGTTGCTATGCAGATATCTGTAATAAATATAGAAATAACATCACACAAATAAATAGCCAAATTATTTTTTTATTTGGAGGAAGAAACAGCAACGTTTTAGTACTTGCATTACCATGTTAATCTATTGAAAAACATTGAAGTATGTTAACAGATAAATATGTAAACCATTGATATGGTATGATCTGGAATGATGTAACCTGATCGTTATTAGAAGCGTTCGTTTGAAAGAACTAAAATTTGGTAAATAATCCTTCTTTCATTCATTCTCACAATAAGAGCATAATATAATGTTCACTAAAGTGCGCAAAGCATTCAAATGAAACATGTGTCGAAGTTGAATCAGAAAACATGATTCTTTCCATTAGCATAACGTCTACCGTGATTGTTTAGGACCTTTCTATTGAACATAAAAGAAAATCTTACAACAGCTTAATATTTGTGAGATTGCTAAAAAGGTTCACTGCAAGAGACGTCAGAACGTTTCTGTCAAGATACCTGAAAGTGTAATAATCAGTGAGAAAAGAAGAAGAAATAATGAAACTTTATCTGTGGAGGGGAAAAATTATAATAGCAAACTATATCCAGATACTTGAACATTTGTCTACAAAATGAATAGATGAATTCTCAATGCAGTGTCCTTCACTTTTCGTGCAGCATCATATTGATCATATTGTAACAACGATATAATGAAATAAAGTTCGAAAATATATGTTCAGGAAAAGCTGTCCAGTTGTTGCGTTGCAGTAATGTGGGAAAAATAATAGTAGGGATCTTTTCCTGAAACAAAAATAAATTTGACAATATTTTGTTAACCTACTTGAGTTGATATTACACTTTTGTTTTTATATTTGCTTAACGTTATGTGAATTCATGAAAAGGAACACGTCCCAGAAACCATCAATCTACAATCACATATATGGCTCTGGTGTATCTTCCAGGCCAATTTTACAGATACTTGTCATCTGACAATGTCAATTAAACGAAGCAGTTGTGTTTACTACCGGCGTTGGGACATGAAGACATTTACTGACAAGATGACATGATTTCATTCTCTTTACCATTGATTGCAGTTACAGGACCTTCCATGTGTTCTTTTGTTTGACAAGGAAGTGGAATAATTATGCAGCTTATGGTCACAAGAATAAGTGTACTCCTCTTAACTAAGTTTGTAGCAAACATTTGTTTAACAATTTAACAACGTTATGAAATAACATACTAGTAACAATGTTACATCGATAGCCTTCTTCATAACGGTTGACCTTTTATCATTGATCAATCGAGTCAACTTTGTCTAAGTTTGTTGCTTTGAAACTAACTTAACTTCTGGTATGATATAAATAAAAGAAATGAAAGACTAGTTTAAGCAGTTTAATATTGCTCTTTTCTTACAGAAATACAAAGATTTTTCATAATTAAAACACTTATCATCCTTTCAATTTACACTCGACATCAATATTATTAAGTACAAAACTTAAATAAACAAGAACGAAAGACTAGTACAGACAGTTTTAGAACGTCTTTTTTTTTCAATTACCGACAAAGGGGAGCTTTCCTAATTAAGCCACTTGTCATCCTTTAAATAGACACTAAACATCAATAGTATTAGAACTAATGAAGAGAGACAGTTGGACAGACAACTAAACTGTACAATAAAAGTGTGCTTCTGTCAGAAATAACTTCATCAACAACCACTTCCAGTGTATTTAATGGAGGAAACAATTTTCGTCCTTTTCGTTTTGGAAAAACTTTGCATGTTTTGGTTCAATACAGTTGTAATAACACTGAACTAGATTATGGCAGACTTTGATGACATGTCCAAACTACGAGACTATATGATTGATATTAGTATTCGTTAAATATTCCTTCTTAAATATGTATTGTAAGAAATACATGTCGATGACTTCATTAGTAGAAGATATTGAAAAGATGCAAAATGTCATAGTATCATATTTGTTTTGAATTAGCGAAACTGGGATTTCATAAACTACGTTTATTCTTTCTAATGATAATAATACGGCAATAACAAATTCTGAAGGTGTATAATAATAAACCAAGTTCTTACTATTAGCATGAATACTGGGACGATCTATTGCTCGACCATTTATTATGAGAATTAAGTTTTATCGAACATTTCATGTAAGTGATAGTAATAACTATTTTTTAATGGAATTCTATACATAAGGGTATGATATATATATGATTACTATTAAACCTTAACACACTATAATCATTTTGGTTTACATACAGTTCGAATAAACGCGTTTGACTAGCAAATGTATTTTCGGGAAGGCCTTCTAGGTTGTTGCTATGCAGATATCTGTAATAAATATAGAAATAATATCACACAAATAAATAACCAAATTAATGTTTTATTTGGAGGAAGAAGAAGCAACGTTTTAGTACTTGCATTACGCATGTTAATCTATTGAAAAACATTTAAGTATGTTAACAGATAAATATGTAAACCATTGATATGATCTGGAATGATGTAACCTGATCATCATTAGAAGCGTTCGTTTTGAAAGAACTAAAAATGAGTAAATAATTCTTCTTTCATTTATTCTCACAATAACAGCATAATATAATGTTCACTAAAATGCGCAAAGCATGCAAATGAAACATGTGTCGACGTTGAATCAGAAACCATGATTCTTTCCATTAGCATAACGTCTACCGTGAATTTTAAGATCTTTCTATTGAACATAAAAGAAAAACTTACAACAGCTTAAGATTTGGGAGATTGGTAAAAAGGTTCACTGGGAGAGACGTCAGGACGTTTCTGTCAAGGTACCTGAAAGTGTAATAATCAGTGAGAAAAGAAGAAGAAATAATGAAACTTTATCTGTGGAGGGGAAAAATTATAATAGCAAACTTTATCCAGATACTTGAACATTTGTCTACAAAATGAAAAGATGAATTCTCAATGCGGTGTCGATTACTTTTCGTGCAGCAACATATTTATCATATTGTAACAACGATGTAGTGAAATTAAGTTAAAAAATATATGTTCAGGAAAAGCTGTCAAGTTGTTGCGTTGCAGTAGTCTGGAAATAATAATAGTAGGGATCTTCTCTTATGTCAAAAATAATTTGACAATATTTTGTTAACCTACTTGAGTTGATATTACACCTTTGTGTTTATATTTGCTTAACGTTATGTGAATTCATGAAAAGGAACACGTCCCAGAAACCATCAATATACAATCACATATATGGCTCTGATGTATCTTCCAGGACAATTTTACAGATCTTTGTACTCTGACAATGCCAAATCAACGAAGCAGTTGTGTTTACTACCGGCGTTGGGACATGACGACATTTACTGACAAGATGACATGATTTCATTCTCTTTACCATTGATTGCAGTTACAGGTCCTTCCATGTGTTCTTTTCTTTGACAAGGAAGTGGAAGAATTATGCAGCTTATGGTCACAAGAATAAGTGTACTCCTCTTAACTAGGTTTGTAGCAAAAATTTATTTAAAAATATAACAACGTAATGAAATAACATACTAGTAACAATGTTACATCGATAGCCTTCTTCATAATGGTTTACCTTTTATCATTGATCAATCGAGTCAACTTTGTATAAGTTTGTTGCTTTGAAACTATCTTAACTTCTTGTATGGTATGAATAAAAAAGATTGAAAGACTAGTTTAAGCAGTTTAAAATTGCTCTTTTCTTACAGAAATACAAAAAGTTTTCATACTTAAAAAAACTAACAATCTTTCGATCGACACGCGACATCAATATTATTAAGCACAAAACTTAAATAAACAAGGACAAAGACTAGTACAGACAGTTTTAGAATTAAAATGCATATACGCAATCCGTTCAACAGAATATTAAGTAGGTAACTCATAGGAGTGTTTTTAACCTGACATTTACTAGGTGATAAATTATCAGAACAATGACGAACAACATACTACTCAAAACTATATGGTATTATATATTCATTACCGTACCACCCTTACTGAAACTTATTCTTGTAACAGTTTGCCTTAACTGTGAGGGTATACCTCGACGAAAACAATTTTCATGAACAAAAGAAGGCGTGTTCCTGCGCTCATACCCTTGATTAAAGCAAGAACATTTTTTTATGGATATTTGGTAGCAGGGTAATGTCGATAATTGACTGCAAACCCAAGAATCAACACAAATTGGCCGTTTGACAATGATCATGTGTATCTGTTCTTTTCAGAAACACAGTCCAGTGTAGGTTATTGTTCCTCGACATTTGAGCAGGATTATATGAAATATCTCTTCCCTGTCGAAGGGACTCATGAAACGTCAATTGAGGTACAGCGTAATGATAAAATGGTTACAGTACTAGTCTTGATGTGGACCGGGGGTCAATGTGGATTAAGTTGTTTAGTTTTCATGTTTTCATGCTGCCTATTCTTAAAGAGCATCAAAACAATTTAGTCGGAGGCTAAAATGGGTAAAGTGGGGACGGTGATTGGGGTCAAATCACAGACGGCTCTATTTAATAACAGTTTTTTTTAATTTCTCAGATAAGGAGTAGTTGAATTATATTATGCTGGATTTCTAACCAAAAGGGCTCATTTTAAGTAACAAACGGTAAGGTTTTACGCACAGACTAGGGAACGAGAACGATCAGAGATGCAATATAGTATATTTTCTTCCTCATATTATACGGTACTTTACGAAAAAAAGAGGACACGCCCCCCAACAAAATTAGATAGTACGCAGTCCTATGAGAGATATATCACGTGACCAGTTTTAGATCAGATATCGTCTGGTAATTACATGTTAGGTTCATACAGGTGAGCATCCGGGTCATTTGCTCGATTGACATGTTTACCTGTATCATCCTAAAAGTTTTCATCAACAGTGCTTTTCTATACAAATATACACAACACAACAGAACAATTGGTTAAAATGGAAATATTGACATAAGCATTACGTAATATTTGAGCAGAGATATCTATTTTAACCCATATATAAAGTAAGTGAGTTGAGTCAAATTTTATCGCATTTTTTTTTCTGTTTCCTCCGATGAATTTTCACTTTCGATGAGGATGAATATGTCTATGAATGCATTGTAAACAATCAGCTTCGGAATAATATATGGATACATCCATAAACAAGGCTTTCTGAAGCGTTCTTCGTATTTGAAAATACAAGGGGATCTCCTCGCTTAGGCCTACACTGTAGCAAGCCTCGTAATAGGCCTCTCCGCGCTTGGGGTATCCTAACTAACTAGTCAATCAAGCTTGTAGCGCGAACACTAGGGAATCACTTTCTTTTGCTTGCGCCATAGTCACCACTGCAGATAAACAGAGCGATGATTGAAGGCGGATGCATCTAAATAGTATAAATAGCTACTTGAGTTGTAATAATTATCGTTTTCCACACGCATGCGTAATAATTGTTTGTGCAATGTTAATAACCACTCATTCTCATACGTGGACACGTCTAGGGTCATATTTAATAACTTCCTGAGGGAAATCAATATGTTGAAGAATGTGGAGAATATATTATCGATTATATTTTAGCTTAGTACGTTTATTTATATCCACCCATCTTGTTAATCTAGCAGGATATCAGTCAATATGCAACAGTACAACTATAGCTATGTTCTAACATAGGCCTTAGCTCATAACGATATTTGCATTAATCATCGCCAGTTCTTTTCATGGAACGGTTTGTTGTGAATTTACCCGATATCTGCGCATCACATGGTTGATACTCCTTATTCTAGGATATTTCATTACCATACACTACTCCGCTGAGGTGAGTTATCACCAGGGTCGTAGGTAGGATTTCCACTTTCAGAGACACGAGCAGAAGAAAAATCACACAGCCTCGCAACTACAGACACAAGGCTGTGGGAACTTTACACTAAATAATACTTTTCAAACACTGAATGAAGAGTTGTTTGTCGGCTTCAGGAAATATCATAACCCCAATATCATGTAGAATAGATGTAATAAACGAGGAACTCGCACGCGTAGGATACGCCTGGTGTTACTCAAAAACACAATAAAACAAAGAGTGCGAAGTAGAAACAGATAGAGTATGTTGTTATAATTGCGGAAGTTCCTGTTATCTCGTTTCCACGTGAATAGTTTAACGGTTCCTCCATATGTCGTTATCAGTATTTGTGGCTGATTCTTGGCAAAAACAAAACCACTACTAAGGCTATTATGTAAACCTGTGTATATATCTGTGCATGCATGGCTGGTGTTTAAGCTATGTATGTATGTATTTTGGGGACTGGGGTTGGGGGAGGGCGGGAGGTTTGGGGAGGGCATTTGAAATTCAAGTGTAACCTAAAACGACAATATTAAACCTCCTACTTAAATAAAGTGAAGGTTAATCTCATGAAGTACAAGAACAGTCTTATACTTTTGCGGGGCACAGCATCGGTAACATTCTTAAATACATGTGACTAATTAGCATTAAAGGAACATTTCAGTAATGCATAATATTTTAAAGCTGAGTATTTGAAAACAAGAAATACTATAGAGACAATATATTCCTTTTCTGCTTAAAGTAATTTGTAAAGTTGTTTACTTCTAACATTTCCACGCGATAAATACCTATCATTCTTTCTTGAATTAATCTGTTGTATATCCCCAAATTTTGATATTTTGGATATCGACAAATTGTGATATTATGGATATATCGACAAATTGTGATATTATGAATATATAAACAAATTGTGATATTATAGATATATCGACAAATTGTGATGTTATCGATATATCGAAAACTGTGATATTATCGATATATCGACAAATTGTGATATTATGGATATGGCAATCGCTTGAGACAACAGCAATGAGAAAACCCATAGAAAGGAGTAGCGTAATAATACAGAATATTCCAATCGGTCTTTATATGTGATTAATTTCTTTATCTCAATTAATCTATATCGAAATTATTTCACTTCATAACTTAATAAATTGAGCTTACAAAAACAAAATCAGAAAGCATAGAAACAAGTAAGTGTAAGGTATTTAAACCATAACATACCCTTAAAAAATCATTCTAATGAGCATCCCCTACCCCCAAACCTCAATTAGTAATAATTAAAATAGAAACAAGTTTACGCCCAGATAATACTGATTTCAGTCTAATGGTCTAAATTGTTTGTACTTTGGAAAAAAAGTATAAAATATTATTGAACAATATCTATAATATTACAGTTAGTCATGTGGCAAAAACATTGTACAGTTGATACTAAAGTTTGTCAGGTGACACAACGTTAGACAGTTGATGCGACAGTTTGTAAAGTGGCAAAACATTGGACAGTTCATACTAAAGTTTGTCAGGTGGCACAAACATTAGACAGTTGATACTACAGTTAGTCAGGTGGCACAGACATAGGACAGTTGATACTACAGTTAGTCAGGTGGCACAGACATAGGACAGTTGATACTACAGTTAGTCACGTCGCACAGACATTGGGCAGTTCATACTACAGTTACTTTTGGTGGCACAACATAGGACAGTTGATGCTACAGTTAGTCAGGTGGCACAAACATAGGACAGTTTATACTACAGTTAGTAACGTCGCACACACATTGGACAGTTGATACTACAGTTAGTCAAGTCGTACAGACATTGGACTACAGTTAGTCAACACTCTCAGTTAGGTGATATCTATATTTATACAACACCTAATTATATTCCGGCCATTTGATTGGTCAATTGCTCGTCGATTGCATGCAAAATCCGTCCTATTGCACTCTATGAAATAGAACCATGTGTTATACTTTTTTGATAGCACTTTTTCAATGGTAAGAGAGCAGAGAAACCTGTCTGTTCAAAACAATCTGTTGCATGAGTGCATTTTACATCCAATTATATCCAAATTTGAAGGTGTTGTATAAAACAAATAATGAATAGTTTCCATTCGTGCAATAGTGCAAATATTTCATTCGTTGAAAGATGTAATTTGTTCCATTCAACTCGGCTGCGCCTCGTTCAACTCATATTCAGGACAAACGTTAGAATTTCTTTTCCTGTCAGTGTAGGTTGGTTTGGGTCCGAATTAGGTCCGAAAGTGTTATGAGTAACAAAACATTACATTTAGATATGCAACGAGCAAAATAGGTATGTACAGCATTCATTTTCAATCGTCGTTTCCGGGAAGGCCTCTAGGTGGGCTACACGAGTTGGCGATCATCTCGGAGAGTGAATCGTGACCTTACAGAGGTACTCACTTTCCGGAGATACGCGTGTAACGTGTGATATTATGAGACTACCTGGAATCTTCCAGAAACGACGAGGAATATAGTTATCATTTAATAAGAATATAAACTTTATTCAAATCTACAATTTATTGGTATTCTCGTGCTGCATCCCTACGTTCACGTTCACGTTCCCATCAATATTCCCATTGATGGAACTGAGTTATGGTAGAACATATATCATTTAAAGACAGTAATCAACTTTTTTTAGGGAACCTTTATAGGTCTTCTTGCACCATGCACCCACATATACACTAGCATATACATTACATACACCAGCATATTACATGTACCCACATATACATGTGGAGTGTTAGCTCAGTGGTTAACGCCGGTGCCTTCCCTTCATACGGTCCCCAGTTTGAGTCACTCCAAGATTAATGTATGTCGTCCAGTTACAGAGTTGTTGAAAATTGACAATTCATAATCATGGACGTGAAATATGAATCTTAGGGTCTGACTTCGGTCAGCTTGCGGCTTAGATAAGCCAATGAGGTTTCTTCGCGAGTTCCTGCTTGCAGGAGGATCTAAAACACATACAAACATTCATACATACATGATGCAAATGAAGGATGTTATAAAGAAGGAGATTTCCCTATTGCCATTGGAGCCGACTGCTTTGTGGTGATCTTGTGATCCTCCCCGGATTTATTCAGACATCAAATAATGCATTCTGAGGTAAAGTTAAATTACTTTCAGGTTCAAATGTTTTTGGCGTCTGTCGTCCGTATTATATATTACCTTGACCAATAACTCAACGGTGTGTGCCGGGACTTAATTCTAAGGTATGTTCTAATTAAATTTCATAGAAAATTAAATTGATATTAGTTATGGATTTCCTGTTGTGGTCCTAAATGTAACAGTGAAAACCAATGAGCAGCAATTACAGGTTGATTATTTCCCATGTATGACTTTAATCCCTTTGCATTTTTTTTGAACCAGACAAGATTAATTTCAAATTTAAATTTATCAGCAACGGAACAAGTAATATATCAGTGAGTTTTTCATCAATGTGTTCCTGTTAACTTATTTTGTGTTACTTTTAGTCGTCGTTATCCATTAAAGCCCTGAAGTTCGCAACTAGTTGAGCTGCAAGATCAACGTATATTAATTGATAGGAATAGTTATTCATTTATTGTTAGTCCTGTGCAAGGTTGTTGAATATGAGTTATATTTATCATTGGAAAAAAAACTTCTGAACCCGGTTCCCATTTAACTCGCACTTTTAAGGTGAAAGTTATTTTTCTATTATCGGGTCTCATATTAACCTTCAATGCAGTTTCCGTCGATGTCAAGTTGCAAAAGTGGGGAATCCCCGCCAGTATTGCAACATCGTCCATTATATGCAAATTAACCGTATGGTGTTTCACTTTATTTCGCCACATCTCCTCAGTATAAGAGACAATAACACCGTGAAGTCCAATCCAGTTAGCTTTGTTCGGTATCCTGGTCTACTTGTAGTGTGACATGAAACTGTTTTTTTTTGGAATCACGTTTCTTGTAAATACTTACGGTCAGCCTTGAAGCTTGAGCCTCACTCAACGGATTAAATCGGTATAAACTTAAGGTAGGCCTATTGTTGACTTTTTTTTGTTCCTATGTAGCATAACCAAACCGGTGTCCAATCACCGGCGCTCCCAACGTACTGTTTGACTCTTTGAACCGAATAAAATTCTTGAATAAGTAATACATATTCTTATTAATTTACATGAATACAGTTTATTATCATTTCATTTGAAGAAATATCTTAACAATAACAGTGATATGATCAAAATATCATAACTGGCCTTGGGTACAGTTACCTTCATTTGTAGTCTGACTGGAATCACATATATATTTAATACTGATGCAGTGTCGGTTTGTTGTTCAGGCCCATGTTCTGTAAGTAGTTCCAAATACATTAACGAAATACTAACAAAATATCTTAACTTTAAAAATGCAAGTCAAAATAATATGAACTTATTCTCCCAATTCTCAATAAGTCGTTTAGTTACAGTTTCCCGAGGCTTATTTTTCCTTGACAAATCTGATATTATGAAAGGCGTTACATCATTTATGAGAAGTGGCAACAATTATAATCTTTATTTTTATATTATAATAGATACACACTTTATAATCTTCATGTATAATGCTAATGTTTATATTCTACATTATATACTCAAACCCAAGCCCCTCCCCACCCCTCCATCCCAATTACTTATTCTTCCTCTTCTCCTGTATTTCTTTCTTTCCTACCTTCCCCTAAATCATCCCTACAAATCACATTTCGAAGACGCATAAATCATTTTAGCAAGTTTAAAATAAACCCTAAAAGTATCCTTTGCCTTTCCCCCATTATCTACCTTAGCCTCCCCCTTCCACATCCCCCACTTCCAATTACCATCTACCATTGAAGTAGAATGTTAAGAAAATTCTCTCTTGGCAGAAAACATGGTGAAACACTGAGAAAAGTTCAAAAGAATGCACCTACACAAATTTACGTAAGAATAACAGCCTGCATTCATTGATAGGAAAACAGAAAGTTTGTGACAAAACCAAACATGTATTTCTTTTTTTTCCTCATAAATTCTCAATGTGTGTTTGCCAAATTTTAACTTCGACCTTCCCAGCTTACTGCCCTAAAAAATAACACCGTTATATGCAATTTTTATATTAATAATCATTCTGTTTATTGAGTTATCAGTCGATAAACATTTTGAGCTAAAAAAAAAAGGCCAGATTTTTTAACGAGTCCGTAGATTCTACAAACTTCAATCAAAATGTGCAAGCCCCGCACAACATATCATGCGCCAATCAAATCTCTCTGTTTTGTTTACGACCGTTAAGCCTAGGCTTACTTTCACTTTCGTGGCTAGTCTGTGTGTTAGGTTCATTCTCTCATCATCATCATCATCATCATCATCATCATCATCATCATCATCATCATCATCATCATCATCATCATCATCATCATCATCATCATCATCATCA
>KN884310.1:25910-45087 GCA_000934455.1 Apostichopus parvimensis
AGAAAATTACACCAACAAAATGTGACAAATGTCAATAGGTATTTGAGAGCGCAATAAAAAAGTCAATAATCGCGAATAAGTAAAAAGTGGTGAAAAGCTGAAAAGGGCGCCAGCAGTCCATTTGAGTCCGTCAGACTGTATGGACGCTCCGCCACTGCCTTTAAATTTGTTAGCTCTGGAATGCCTATACTTAATGTTAAAGCGATGGTGTCTAGTCGTCGTCGTTTGTTATATAAATGATACAACTTAAAACTTAAATGGCTTGATGTTTCGATCTTAACAGGATCGTTTTGAGAGACTCACGGAAACGAAAACAAACTAAGGACACATTAAGAGACATAGATGGACGGACAGAGCTGTGTTTCTTAATGTACGGTATCCTAAGTTTGTTTTCGCTTCAGCTAGCTTCTGAAGATCCTGCTAGGATTTGCTAGGATGGGCAGATCTGCTAGGATCGGCACTAGACCTGCTAGGATCGAAACGTCAGGCGGTCTAACTTTTACAACACAGGTGTTTTGCAGCAGATAAACACTTTGCCAACATAGGCCTACAAATGTGTATCTCTCTTTGAAACAAACTCACCAGAAAACTGTCCCTATTACTTGAGTCCTATAGGTGGATCACGGTCAACCACTCTTGTCCTGACAAATATGTTATGCATGATTGTAAACAATACACATGTTATTAAAAGTCATAAAGTCTTTCTTGTGTAAAGATTTTCAAGTTGCTAACGGCTTATAGGTTAATGAGTCTCTGATGTTTGAAAATGTTTGATGTTTGAATCAATCAATTAATCAATCAATGAATGAAAGGAAAAAAAAGAGGAGAGAAACAAAGACATAAACAAAATGGCCTGCGTGAAATACAACCGTTACCATGCAGTCCTGAAGTAAATAGAAACACAAACAGTCGTTTAATGTAACAGTGAGATATTGCTGTATGTTTTATGTCCTGGCTCATTTAGTTGACTTCTTGCTGGAAGATGACTCAGTACTGGTCATCATCCCCTAGCACGAGAGATAAAATACGTCGTTAGACATGTCTAGTCTGTCGTAGTATGGGACTCAACAGTGATTCTAAAGTAGTCTCGTAAGTTCATGTAGTTTTGTAACCGTGTGTCGATCATATCCTATCCAACAGTACAATGCTTCAAACATGCGTAGATTATTGGATAGGCTAGGATTATTATTACCATTAATTCGTGCCTCAGTTACCTGTGTGTAACAGACAGCTGGTCCAGGCGACTGTCACCCAATACTTCTTCAAGTTCAAACAGCAGGGGAAATTCACCCTTCAGATTTCCGCTGAATATATTGAGTAATAACTCACCATTAACCCAATCCAAATACTGATGCATGACAGGCACGGTTTAAAGAGAGACCAGAGGGGGCGAACAGAAAAGACCTCGCATAGGTTTACTTATAGTCAAAATGTGCCCTGTGATGGGTGACTTTATTGTGTTTACGAGGATTTCAGTACTGAGCCCCTATCGTTAAATGTCAACGAATGGACGGCACTTTATCATCTGCTTTATCTCCTTGATAAAGGAGAACGAAACAAAGTATATATTAAAAAAAATAAAAACAACGATGGGCAACCCTCGAAACATTATAATCATTTTATTGACGACTTTTTATTGAACAGTCAACCGAGAAGCAAAAGTTAGGAAAGGGAATTGAGCAGTCTCATAGATCGTTAATGTGTAACAGGAACTCATGTGTGATTTGAAGCACCTGCATATCTTAGTCATTCATGATGTGGGTTTATAGAAGGCGTATTTATCATTCACGTGTGACAAACATAACTAAATCGAGAGTGCCTTGCTATTGCACTAACCCAAATTATCGCCATTTTGTTTTGTTTTCTTTCAGATTTGCATGCACTAGGGTGTTAAGTTCAAACTCGTACTTACTTTTTGCCCTATAATCTGAGTAATTACCTTCGTCATGCGGGCGTTCCGCTGCATGGTTTACCATGAGAGCTCTCACTTTAACATGATGTCATTTCACGCAAAGAGGTGAAATGGGTTATGGTATCAATGAGAACAAGCTAGTGTGTGCTTATTATTATTGAATCTGTTGACACGGTGGGCCGATTACCCAAAGATTAAAGAACGCTAAATAAACAATAACCTGGGCTATTTCATAGTTTACCTCTTTGTGGGATAAATTCCCCCAGGTTTTAAGGAAAATGACAGGTGTAGGGCTGGAAGATTCTGGTTTATATCACATTTTGACAGTTCAATATATAGACTACCGAGGGATTTAGGAAACGGATTATCACTGTAATGTGTGTTACTATAGCTGTCTCTGATGTAGCCGCTGAGTCGAACGTCTCTCACAAAACCATGCACGATGCGAAGGTTTACAAACACTTCATTAACGGCTTCCTTCGGATAAGAAGTTCGTAACCCAGGCAACGCTCTTTCTGGAGTAAACATGTATGGGTGTTGAATCTGTTTGTGTGCTTCAAATCATTAAATGATAACTTCAGTTTGAAATTTATTGAGAAAATTTGATGTGTCCAGCGATATCTGATACTATAGTGTTGTTTGTCGGTTGTCAATGATATTCAGATTGAAAATACGTTTCATGTGTGCAATTCTCCTCCAACGCCCAGTCGATTACTTGATTGTGTGGCTGGATATTTGTTTATGTTCATTCTTTGTTTCATAAAACTGTTCTTAAACCAGAATGCAAAATGCATTGAGGTTTCGATGGCTTCATTGCACTAGACTTCTGCTTGTTAACCAGAAGTAGCTGCTACAATATAATGGCCCGAACCACTATTTTGATGTACAATTAAACTATGACATGGTAAGCACATGTCAGTCAGTCAGTGTACGACAGGGACGTAGCCGGGGGGAGCAGGGGAGCAACTGCTCCCCTTCCCCATTCAGTGTCGAAAAAATGTTAAAAACTGTTGTTTTTTTTGTGCATGTTATTTTGTCAGTGCTCTTTTGATCTTGAATACTCGTCAGCTCCGTTAACTCGATTATAATCGTAGTAACATTCAGGCCTACTGATTCAGCTACTTACTTAGTTTGGCAGATGCAATTAGCCTATAGCCTATTACAAGCCTACAGTTGGCCACTGCGTAATAAAATAAATATTGCCTACCTAACCGTACGAACCGTATGCACAACGACGTCGACAACGTTCATTCTCATCCTTTCTATGATTCGTCCTAAGTTATTGCACGAACAGTATGTTATGAAGCTAAGCTAGCAATCGTACGTGATACGCGCTTCCTGTAAATAATCATTACACTGCTAATACACTGCAATAACGATATTTGTTTTAGGCCACTGCACATGTGGCTCTCTCACACAATATGAAAGTTTATATAGTCCATCAGTTAAGTTCGTCAAATGTATTAAAGTCCAGACATTGGACAATAAACAAGAATCATCCTACTGGAAAAATTGTAAAAGAGCATTATGTTTGTCTTTCTGATATAATATGTAAAAGAACATGTAAAAGAATTCAAACAGGAAGCATAATCTGCTGATAATATGATATCATATGATAATGATGAAACTGGCAAAACATTACACCAGATCGCATCTTAGGACCTTCAATTCTTCAAAAATAAATTTTACCTTACCGTTGTACACGTACAAGCAGTTTATGAAACTTTATTCACATGTATGTACCAAGTAGCGACACGTTTAATTCAATGCCAGTTTGGTCGCCGGTTTGTTGAAACTATCTACGGATGCCCATAAAGATAATTTCCAATTACCAACAACCTCTCCTATTCGTATGAGGCGTAACGCACATTTTATCTAATAGGCTGGTCGGTTGGAGATACGGTAGATTATGAAACAAGGTTTCCACAATTTGACCTCTGGTGACTCCAAGTGACCCGTGACCTCCACAAAAAACATAAGGCGTCTTCTACTTATCACAACTACTTATAACAACTTCTCGTCACAACTACTTGTCACAACTACATGCTAAATATGAGATTGGTCCAAACTTCCTTTCTTGAGATATCGTGTTTACAAGCAAGGCACCACACACACACACGCACACACATGTTTGTATTTCATTCCAACCGAGGACCCTAGGTTACGACACACACTAGGTTACGATTATCATCGAAATCCAAAAATCACTCTTAAATTCATAACGATAAGATATATCAGATTTAACCCTTGGTTTTTTTCCACTAGAAAAGTAATGGGCTATATGAGATGCTCATGATGATGATGTTTCTGCGTGTTTGTTTGTGTGTTTGTGACTACTTCTGTCAACGCGATAACTAAAAAGAACAGTTTTTTTTGTGAACTTCATGCATGCATAGGCCTATTATACATCCCTATTAAAGTTAGTCAAGGTCAAAAGCTATTTGAGTCTGCCAAGTTAGATGAACTTGATATTTGATATGCCAAATAGCCTTACTACAATGGTGTACATATGAATAATAGCCTTACTACAAGGGTGTACATATGAATATAGCCTTACCTCAATGGTGTAGCCTACATATGAATAACAGCCTAACTACAATGGTGTATGCGGCGCTGATTTACGTATTTGTTATTGTACCAGCATATTTACAAGGACGTAAATACTTCTATGATGTACGTTAACACTCTTATTCATATTCTTGATCGTTACAGACAGACTAACGTAGTATACGAGTTTCCTGAAACTGTCAGATTATACAGGTGCACTCCTTCAAAAGTACTGCTGGACTAATTGCACAGCAGGTGTATAATAGGTTATGCTACTTGATACTCTTCTCTTAACTTTCCCATAAATAGTGAGAGTTCAAGTGTCATGTGATAATGACGTCATCGATCCAGTTTCTAAATACCCTCATGAGATGATTGGCAACGCGAATGTTACGAAACTAGCGTAGTGTGATACCAGAAAAGGCAAAACGGAATTGAGTGACATTGGCTTCTTTTTTTGGGGGCATAATAGCACATGCTACGCAGTTGAAATATTAATAATAATTGTACCCCATTCTTAGAAGTGTTTGGGTTCGTGTAGAATTTAAAGAACAATCTAACTAAGAATATTTTCTGATTTAGGTTTGACTAGCAGTTAATGACAATTTATGAGCTTCATGTGAATCGCGGGGTTTATTTTGGCCAAGTGAACGCCAAATATACCGTAGGGCGTTTCAGTCTTTTGTTATAGGAGAGGGGTGAGACACTTGGATGTTGACCTGAATCGTTTAAGGGGGTGGGGGAGTTCTGGGGTGCTCCGTCAGAACGTAAAATGGTGCATAGTCCGAGAGACAGTGAATGAGGTATATAGGTTAGAAGTATAGGTCTACACGCAAGTTTGTGCTAATACCCGCACTTTTAATTGTTTGTCGGTATGTATTTGAAAAATAGGGCGGATGTACAAGCCCTGGTGTAAAATGAAAACCTGTTTAAGAGCAGCTGATTGCCACTGGCACTATTGTACAATATGGTGATTTACTCCCCCTCGACTGCTGCTACGTATACAATGTGACTCGTTGTTACCATAGAAACCACCTCATGTAAACATACAATACTTTGGACCTTCCCTTGACTGATGTGGTTTCTTTTGAGGACCGTTTGTAATATACATACACATACATTGTATGTGCATACCCATAGATTGTATGTTCATACACATAGATTGTATGTACATACACATAGATTGTATGTTCAAACACATATATTGTATGTGTATACACATTGATTGTATGTTAATACACATAGATTGTATGTGCATACAAATATATTGTATGTGCATACTGTATGTTCATACACATAGATTGTATGTCCATACACATAGATTGTATGTCCATACACATATATTGTATGTGCATACTCATAGATTGTATGTTCATGCACATACATTGTATGTTCATACACATAGATTGCATGTTCATACACATATATTGTATGTATACACATATATTGTTATACTTAGTAATGCATCAACAAACATACACATCGTTTGGCCTATAGTACTAAGGGAACGGAAATATAATTTTGTGACATTAGTAGAGAAAACTAGATAATTGCCTAAGCGTAACTGTTACAATCTGGAAACAGCAACAGATAGATGTACTTCAATATCCGTTATTTACTTTCACTGTTTCTCTGGCATCCTCAGTTACGAGTAATACACTCTCATAACAGTGGAATAAGTTGACCCATTTTTCATTGACATGGACAATTATACTCAACGGACTGCGATTCTGACTTTTGGTTCAAAACAATGCTGTCTAATTTTCACCTTTTAGAAACACGCTTCTGAATTTCCTCTCCTCGTGATTGTCTATTCGGAACGCCAAGCAAGATAAGATCGCGTTCTGGGGGTACACACAGATTAAAAATGTTGATTCAAGGGAGGCCCATCAATCTGCCATACAGCCCTTGACCTCTCAGAGGTGAAGGTGTACGCAATCCTCCTCGTTCGCATTCCACTGAAATGAATTACTGCTACACACAAACCTGAATAACACTACAACTCTCACACAAATATCATCCCAAGAATAAATATTTTACGATGCAATTAGGACCGCCAGTAGAGCAAAAGGTTCAAAACCAAGGTAGGTGTGTGTGTCGCCTCAGGCCTTACCGACCCAGCCTGGTATTCATTAGAACTGCTATAACTGGAATAGGTGTGGGTCGAATCAGTCATCGGAATGGTTGGCTGGTATGTATTTTAAATGGACTGCTGTTATGTCAGAGCATGAAAGAAAACTTGATTTGTGTTTATACTTACAGCATCCATAACAACTCCCTGCTTGTAGCTAGCGAGGAGGTATCTTTGCATGCAGATGTAACGCAAAACTGTTGGTACTGATAACTGCTGTCATGCACGCTCCCGATGGGTGTATATATTTAACATGGTTTTTGAATGAGCAACCTTTCTGTAACAGCAACGTCGAGTACTTTTGATACGCACAGAATGGTGACTTTTGGAAACGAAATGCTTTCAGTGGGGACTACCGTAAAATGCTCAACTATTTCACACAGTGATAGGGCAGTATAAAACTACTGCAGAGTAAATAACGGGCAACATTTGCTACTGCTGTATCCGTTGGTCATACGAGGGTACTGTTTCAAAAAAAAAGCATTTGTAACCAGAACCAGGTTATATTTGAGTAGACATATGCATCTGCCATCGAAATGATTGTAAAAATACATTTTTTTACTCCACGACCTGAAGGACTACGTCGTCGTTGTCGTGTGTGTCCGTTTTCCCACTACGTGACATATGTACCTGCTACAACGCGAGTCATCAAGTTCAAATAATAACTTAGATCATGGTTCTCACCGGTTCACGATTCATGTGGTATTATTGGAGAGTGCGAATGTGGTCGCTCATTCAGGTCGAGCGCCGCTACATTACACTAACGGAAAATGTAACATGCGTTCTCGGTATTCCTTCATTTGCGAGCGTCGACCCAAGCCGCTCTTCTGGGACGTATTCATGTATAGTTATCTCATAGTACAGTAACCCTTTATACAGTTTTCCATTTCTGGTTACTTGCCGAAGGCAGGCAAGTAACCTATGCAGTAAAGTTTGTGTGTATATGTCTGTGTGTGTGTGTGTCGTGCGTATTTGTGAATGCGTGTGCGCGTGTGCATGTGACGCCTTTGCTTGTAAACACGATATCTTGAGATACGTACGCAACAGCAGATCTCATAGCTGGCATGTGGCTTCATCATATTTAGTATAAGAACCCTATTGTTCTTGGTGGAGGTCAAAGGTCATATGGGGTTAGCAGAGGTCAAAACATGAAAATCTCCAGAACCCAAACATCAAGGAAGCTCATATTTGCTTGATATGTTTGTGTAATACTGTGTAAAAAAAATTACACTATTCTGGAGAAGGCCAAAGGTCATTTTAGATCAGCAGAAGTCAAATCTTGAAAACCTTCTAAACACGATATTTAAAGAAACGTAACAACAGTAGATCTCGTATTTAGCATGTGAATTGAGTCCAATGTCCCTATCATTTTTGACTGAGGTCAAAGGTCACTAAGGGTCAGCAAAGCTGAAAGCTTGACAATGTGAAACCTTTGTAATGTCTAGAACCTGAGCATCCACATACAATATTGTATATCATTTAAACACAGTTGTAGAGTAGGTCAAAAGTCATTTAATGTCAGAAGAGGTCAAATCTTGATAACCTTTGTAAAGACAGTATCTCCAGGTAGGAAAAAACAGCAGATCTCATATTTGGCTTGTGAGATCCTCTACAGGTTTTGGTAGGGTTGAAGGTCATTTGGAATCAGCAAAGAGAGATGAAAACACTAAAATCTTATAAAGTAGATCTCCAGAACCTGAACATCCACAGACACGGCATGCCCCATAGATTAATGTAATATAACTCTATACACAATTCTGGAACAGGTTATTGGTCATTTTAGGTGAGCAAAGTTTCAACCTAAAACCCTTGAAAACACATAATATTTCAAGATTCTGCAGGTAAACTACAGTAAATCTCAAATTTGACCTTTTTTTCCAGTTTCAATTTATGCCCAGTTAATAGTGTCTTTAGAATTGATAACAGGTAATTTACTTTGAGAGAATACTTGAGCACACTTGACCTTAAACACATGAAGACCTGACCTCCAATTCCAAATGGTCATTGTACAGGCTGCTATTGTCAAACAAAGAACCTGTGCTACTGAAGTGCTGAGAGATATATTGTCCAGTAGCTGTGTAGAGCTGGTTTTTCACTAGAGTTTTTCAAGATATCTTGTACGAAATATATATGTGCAATTTGAATCTTCTTGAAGCTTTGTTCTACATTAGAATCTATTTCTTTTGTGGCGGCAAGGGTAACCGGGTTTGAGTTTCTTCACTCTGGTTGACTGGAGGGTGCTTGCCAAGAATCTTCCCTAACATAGGTGATATTTAGAATTCTAATGACCTGATCTGTCTTGAAGTAATCAGGAACAAGCAGTGACGGAGCGTCCATACAGTCAGGGGCGGATGCCCCCCCCCCCCCTGACGGACTCAAATGGACTGCTGGCTCCCTTTTCAGCTTTTTACCACTTTTTACTTATTCGCGATTATTGACTTTTTTATTGCGCTCTCATCTACCTATTGACATTTGTCACATTTTGTTGGCGATGACACCTATTTATTCTTCGTTTATCTGCAAATTAGCAAGGCCAGGAAAGGTCATTTCCGGCGATCTAGGGGGTATCTTTACTCAAAAAAATTCTGTACGCTCCGCGCCAACCTGTGGTGGCGCTCCGCTTAGATAGTGTCGAAAGCGCCCCTACAGACCATTCTCGACCCCCTGACCAATACCCCTAGCTCCGCCACTGGGAACAAGTTGACGTAGATATTTAAAAAGTAAAAAATGGAGACAATTGCTCTTTCCACACGAACACCAAACAACACGAGTGCCAGGCCAATATCATTCCAGTATGACGCATGCATACCAACCCTGACTTCATCACAGTAGCTTTAACCGGGTCAGTAATAATAATATATAGAATACTATATGTTTGTTCTTCCAGTTCACTACCGGAGTCAATCTCTTGAGAGGCATGGCCCTCATCGATATCATTTCGGGGCGACACCTGTTCCTGGACATGACATACTGACCTCTGCCGAGCTGAGAGTGTACCGAGATATACCAGCTGAAGAGTACAGCGATGGCATATTCAGGGTCAAAGTTTATCAAATCAGTGGGTAAGCTACAGATGTATTGTTAACTATAACTTATCACATACTATAACATACTATAACATACTATGACATACTATAGCATACTATAACATACTATAGCATACTATAACATACTACAACATACTTATCATACTATAACTTATCAGCGGCGGGAAAAAAAATCCTGAACAAAAAACCCAAAGTTGCAACTTACATTTTTTTCGGTGGTATAATTAAAACTATAATACAGATATGGAGCCGAATGGAGTTACCTAAGGCTGTAAAGTGGATACAGCATGAAATGGTGATTTGATTGATAAACAATGTCGAAATTAGAAATAATCTTTGCTTTTAGTACGCAAGTCAGATTGGCTGAGTGATATATATTTTTCTTTTCCACAGGGACGGAGGGCGTGTATTCATGGACAGCGTCTTGGTTGACAGCAGTGACGTCGGTTGGATTGTCTTTGACGTCACATACGCTAGTCACTTGTTGCAAAGTTATCCCGGTGCTAAACTCTCAATCCAACTCATCGCTGAAGACGAACAAAGTAAGACCGTCTCCCTCTAACGTTAGCAGACCCATACATAGGTTTACCAAAGGACAGGGATGTGGTGGGGGTAGGGGGGGGGGGATGAGTGAAGGGTGGGAAGCTTATGATGCAGTGGATTAGTAAGAGAATTATCAACAAGGGAATTGTTGATACGGATATGGTATAGCGTATCGTGTAGAATATTATAATATATAGCCTATATATAAATGTAGTCTTTATAATCGACGTGGACAACATACATTATTGATATCTCTGCCTTTTGGTTAAGATCATATTTAGTATATATTCCCTTCCCAAGGACTCGCGATACACATTTGACGTAACATCGGCATGATGATATACTGTCGCAGTATCGACGTAAGGGCACTGATGCTGGGAGTGGATCAGTTAAGCCGTTTGGCACCGTGCCCAGACTCCATCTAGGGTGACTTTTCTTGAAAGTATACCGTTGATATCTCCATGACCTAATATTTATACTCTGCTATAGAACCCAAAAAAATTCTTGAGGTGAAAAACGTTATGAGCAAAGATTACTGTTTTACGAAACGGTATACTTAACAAATGGGAAATGGTGATGATAATCAGGAAGGAGAGGGAGTGAGAATCATTCCTGGAATTCTTGACAAGGAACGATGACTACATATTCAAATTGGCCCCCAAACCGACCTGATAAATGAAGAATGCACACATTAGAAGATACACGTTCATAATGATCCATTGGATTGGTGTAGCAGGCTAGCAGCATATAATAATGATAGCCCTGTCTATGTTCCTGCAGGACAAGAGATCAATCCAGACATGATTGGTATGAGAGGAATCGGTGTGGAGGACCTTCTGGAACCTTTCATGGTGGCCTTCTTCAAAACCCACGAAGAGATGAGAGAGGAACAACTATCACGTGTCAGAAGAAGTAAACCTAGGAAAAATAAAAGAGGAAGAGGCAAAGGAGGGATAAGTGTGATGCAGAATGACCCTATGCAATCGGGGCTGTACAGTGATGGTTAGTACCGACAAAATCATTTTATTTGGTTTGACGCGACGGTCTAAGTGCATACGCTATAGATCGATACATTAATGAAACATGTACTATAGATCCATAAATTAATGGTACATGCATTATAGATCCATACATTAATGGTACGTGCACTATAGATCCATACATTAATGGTACATGCATTATAGATCCAAACATTAATGGTACATGCATTATAGATCCATACATTAATGGTACATGTACTATAGATCCATACATTAACGGTACAACCACTATAGACCATACATTAATGGTGCATGTACTATAGATCCATACATTAATGGTACATGTATTATTGATCCATATACAAATGGTACATGCACTATAGACCATACATTAATGATGCCTCGATTGTAGATCCATACATTAATGGCTCATGCCACTAAATCATCATATCATCACGTCACCACCTTTGTTTTTAAGAGCGAAATTTGTTTGATTATTAATCGCGAAGAATTATATATCAGGTGTAGGATTATTTCGCTTTGGTAGGATACTTGCCGTCGCGCCGATATCACAGTCCACCCACCGAGTCCTCTTCCTGGAGTAAATGAGGGCTTCCCTGGTAGAAATGTTTCTTGAATAGATCAGCTTGAAAGTTCAATCTAATAGATTCGACTTCAGTCATGACGTTTTGGATTTATTTTGCGATGTAACTAGATTGAAGCAGCTACATGATATCGCATCATGTTCCTTTCAAAATATATCTGCTAATTGTGTATGCGCAGTGGCGTAGAAAGGTACTTTTGAGTGGGGGGGGGGGGCTGAAGACTGATGGCCGGCCTGGGGGAGGGGTCTTTCCCTTTGGAAATTGTTTGCATTTCCAGGTTGCCTCAGATGCAATTTGGTGCAATATAGCACACTTCAACACCCACTCCATTTTGTAAATAATTTTGCATTTTCACCTGGCCTTAGATGCAATTTGGTGCTCCAAATGAGATTTTTTTCTGCCAAAATGTTCTGAGTAAAATGACGACTGTTGTTATCATTTATTGAGAAATGAAAAAGGGGTTTTCTGACTTGCGAAGCGGGGGGGGGGGGGGGGAATGATACTTCCGCTCCTGGGGGGGCTGGCGCCCCCCAACCCCCCGGTTCCTACGCCCTTGTGTATGCGTATGAAGCAAGTCATTTTAAATATCGTCTATAGTGCAGTGAATATATTTTTCTCCTCTCATTTTCCGCTTTCTCTTGCTGTAGTGTCGCCTCAAAGGAGACCAAACCGTGAATGCCGGAGAAGAAGTCTGGAGGTGGATTTCAAAAGCTTGGATTGGACTGTGCGTAAATATGTTATGCTTGTTATGTTTTTCGAAATTTATGTCAAATAATTGCCGAAAGTGGCAAATGATTCGCTCAAGATCCAACATTTGAAAAGTATTTGAAAAGTATAGATATAAAAGAGGAGACCTGGGAATATGATATGTGTTATAATTTGGTAACATGTGTTACATTTATGACTAGTTGCTCCTGAGAAGGACTTACATACAGAACTTACTAAACACACAGTCCTATGTATAATGATCGACTGGACTAACCATACTACTATCAAGTTTTCGCCAATAATTTCGTCCACATTTTAACAGACAGTGGATGACGCCTTAGTGTGAAACGCATAAAATCTACAATTTGAACCATCTTTACAAGGTATACTTGCTAGTTAAACATATGGACAGTTGTTTAGACTCCTATCCAGTCATTAGTTGAAACATCTGTTTTAAAACAACCTTTGAAACAACCTTTGAGCAATGAATTCGTCTGTAAGTAAAATTGCACAGTAGCATCTGCTGCCAGGTCCAACATGTGTTACGGTGTTATAACACAATTCAGTTTATACTAATTAACGGTTGTCTCTTATTCACAGTACAAACTGATCAAGCCATGTTCATTGGGTGCACAGTAGCATCTGCTGCCAGGTCCAACATGCATTACGGTGTTAAAACACAGTTCAGTTTATACTAATTAACGGTTGTCTCTCATTCACAGTACAAGCCAAGCCATGTACATTGGTTGCACAGTAGCATATGCTGACAGGTCTAATATGTGTTGCGGTGGTATAATACACTTCAGTTTGTACTGATTAACGGTTGTCTCTTTTAAACTTTTAATAAATGATTAAAAGTGAAATGTGTGACAAGCCCCAGTCTCAACTTTGCATTTTATTTGTTTATGTTTTTGAACAGCCTTTCACATTCTTCATTTTTGTTTTTTAGAACTGGATCATTGCCCCGGCTGGTTATCATGCATATTCATGTCAGGGGGAGTGTTCTTTTCCTCTCCATGATAAACTCAACGCCACCAATCATGCTATTGTACAGACCTTGGTTCACATCTTAAATCCAAGCATCGTACCGAAAGCCTGTTGCGCACCTACCAAGTTGGGTCCTATTCAAGTGCTCTACTTCGACGACTCCACCAACGTCATCCTTAGGAAGTACAAGAACATGGTAGTGAAGGCATGTGGCTGTCATTGACCAATCAAGACTCAGGCAGCTAGCTGGTCTCTCACTGGCCACCAAAATATCGCTCTTTATTCAATTACAGGAAGCCGGAACTTCATTTACCTACATAAGAAATAAAATAAGAGATATGAATCCGCCCCCCCCCCACCTGCCTACCCCTAAAATTGGAAAAATAAATGCACTGACCATATTCCAGTTATTGACGATACAAAAAGATGTCGATATCAGAGTCCCTTAAAGCCTATGTTCAATGTAAAATTTGAGGGATTGGGGTCCTTATATAAGTTTTGAGGGATTTGGGGTCCTTATATAAGTGTGATTTAAACTTCTTTCTTTTGATCTGTACCCTAATATGGGTTACCGGGGTGGGTGGGGTACAGGAGAGGTCGGAGTTAATACGCCGCATACATAAATTGGACCTTGATGCTAAGTTGAGTGCATTGTATGGGAGATTGGGAGTTACTGTAAATGAGGGTCCCCCCAGTTCACATGTACTAACAACAATACATATGTAAATACGAAAGTTAATTGTGCTGTGTTCCCTGTGAGAATGGACACGGTACACGTCATATATTCGGTAGATCGGTTGTTTGTAATTTTAGGGAGAACCGAACCCAACTATCATCTTTAGCTTATATAACAGAGATATTTGTCAAGAACAACTCCCCCCAAACTTCTAAGACAAATCTTGTTCCGTTTGGGAAATATCCTACTTTTAATGTCGTGTCTGAGGGATGTCATTATGTAGATCTGTGATGTCTTAGTGCCACTAGTACCTAAAACTTTTTACTTTCCCTATGTTTTCTGTTCATATTTTCAAGGTAGAATGCTAGCAATGTTGACACCGAAACCAACAACATTGTCAGGCCGTGTTGAGAGGTTCAAATATTTTACAGTCAGCATTTGCAAAACCCATCTCTCCATTACAGAAAATAAACACTAATAAAATGAAAGAAAAACATAGAAATGTGGCTGGATGATGCCATTATTGGATCACAGTCTTTTGTGTGAGGATTAGAGGAATCATTCATCTATCTTAACTCCTCATATTGGACTCACAATGTTCTTAGATGTTGGGGAAGTTGTTCATGGCAAGTTATCTCTATTATATACAGACCAATAATGTTGGTTGGTTTGTGTCTTTTTTAAACCTTCTGAAGTCTACGTTACAGTGCGCAGGCGCAGGCTCACCGATGGTTCGATATCAATGTACAATCCCCATATATAACCAACCTACAGACTATTCGTTTGATGATAATACCAGCCATCCTTGCTTTCAGTGAATACACATCACAGAATGTCTTCGAATTGAATTCAATGAATTGCAAAATAATTCCCATTTCATTTGAGCTTCTCTATAACCTTCTGAGACAAAGTTATGACGCCCTCGCTTGAATTGTCCATGTGGCTCTACAGGTGCCGCAGCACAATTAATTGCTTCATTGATTTACATACACAAAGTGGTTACTTTCCAAGGCCGTTAGAGCATAGATAGAAGTCTTCAACTGACATGTCCTATGATATGATACCACCATATGATAGCTGATGGCCTGGGATATCACAGCACATTCAACTTTTGCCATCTTGACCGTTTAGATTTTGAGCTAGAAGAGCTCAAAGTTTATCATGGTGCTCCCCAACCCATGTGCCAGAATCTTCGGATTCTGCGGATATCTTATTGTTTCACCCAAGATTTTCTCAAATGCCTTAAATGACCAGAGTTTTAGCCATCAGTTGCTTATTTGGTCCTCTTCAACATCTAAGCATCATAAAGAATGATGATGAATCAGAAGAAAATGCCCCCCCAAAAATAAAAAATTACAGTAGATCACTTTAGGGCTATTTGCCGACAATGGTTAACTAGCTTTCAGGTGGAAGTGCACTACTCTAATTGTGGTTCGATATCAACAGGCATAAATCAACAATGAATTGCAGAAGTCATAGTCAATGCTGATGTAAGGCGGACGAGGTGTCAAATTCATAGAGCCTGTTAAGAACAGATGTAATTAGAATGGAAACAGGATTAAGGAAAATAAATGTTAAGAATATCAATGGCGGAGGTAACAAACATCTTTGTATTCATAAATTACTGCTCTAACATAGTCGATGAGTCAAATAAATGTTCCGATGTGTTTATGTACCTCCCACAAGAGTATGTGTTGTTCCTTATTGTACATACGACAAGGAAAAATAAGATTAATTATTCGCGATACCGAAAGTTACCGCGGTATCGAAAAATCGCGTCTAGCCACACCGTATAGGCCTATGTACAGACATATACAGACAAATATTTTAAAAGAGTGTTGAGACTTAAGTTTTATCTCGTGTATAAAGCTGTTTATTCTATTACATGCAGATCTATTGCAATTAAGTTTTATAGGTGTACATAATTGGACTGATTTTCCTATGTAACATTTCTCAATGAGTTAAAAAACTGTTCTTCTGTATCACTGATGAATTTTAACCAATAAATGTTTTCCAAATATGTTGACGTAATTTGATATTTACTGTTTTGATTCTGTTGTATGCATCTTCTCAATAATCGTCTATGAAAACTTGATAACGCACGAACTCCCTCGCCTAGATTATCATTGCGCTCTGCAAACATAAATTGACAACCGTCGGGAGAACAACTCCTAGACGGGTTCAGTTTGTTATTGTTGTGCGCGTGCGTGCTACAATATTGGCATTACTTGCCAAGTGCTGCTACCTACATGACTCTGGACGTTGAAACTTAAAGTTCCATATAGTCTCTGTATACATTTGCAGTTTCAGTGGCTGTCTTCAAATGTGACGGTTCGCTGGAAAGACTGAATTGTCGTTAATACATGATTGGGGAATTGAGAGTCTTTAATGTACAGGTTGTTTGAATAGGTTTAATTGTAAGGTGGTAAGAGTTGATACAGTCATACAAATAGACCAATTTGATTTGGTGGGCTGTAACGACTTGCCCGTCATGTGGTTCATGAGATGAGCACAAAATAAGTGAATCAAAGAATAAAAAATAGACACATATTGCATGTTAACCGGAGAAATAGCCTGCTCTTTCTTTATTATTTGGTGGCCCTAAAAGGAGCCGTTGAATTCGATCAATGTACGTTAAAAGGTGTGATTGCACGGGTGCGATCTTTGGTGGCTACATCCTAAGTCATAGGGAGTCTGGGTATATATGTTACAAAGTGGGATTGCATGGGTGCGATCATAGTCGCTACATCTAATAGGGGATCGGAGTACATCCAAAAATTGAGATTACACGGGTGTGATCTGGGGCCCTCCCTATATTACTCTTTGGACGTACAGTGGTGCTGTTAGATGTTTTCCATCGTATTTCAGGTTGGATGTAGTTTCGTGGGGAAATGACCATCGCCGTTTATGAAACTTTACAGTTCGTCTAGTTACATTTTTTACTATGACCAATCTCAATGCGAATTAATTGGGTAAAACGGTCTTAGTTTAGCAGTGAGTTCACGAGCCGTGTCTGGATCGGCTCTTGTATAGTCTCTTCCACCAGTTTGATGCTAAGGCAGCGCCTGAAAAGACTACAGCATCAACTTCTAATTTCATTACTGATGTGATGATGAGGTAAAAATATCTAAAACATTTAATCATTTTCTGCAGTTAGTGCCAATAACTTTGTTATCTGTTATTTACACATTGCAAATAACTCATAGTGCATGGCAGAATGGTCTAAAACTGCTGTGTTTGAGTATAACCATGGAGCTGTTTATAGCTCTATGGTATAACTATACATACGTGTAAAGCATACAGAGAGGTCATGAAGGTAGGTGAGAACTGAGAAGTGTACTGTAAATCTTTGCAGGTGAAGTCCCCAGTAACAAGTTTATCTGCAAGTACCGGTAGTTTCTGTTCCTATATATATACTTTCTCTGGTTCTTACCCACATTCAGGGACGTCGCTAGAGGGGGGTTTGGGGGTATCTCACCCCCCCCCCCCAAAAAAAACTTGGTAAAACTGACGATAGTTGGAAAATTTGAGTGCGACAGTCGGAATTTCCGACTGTCGCAATCTAATTTACCTAGGCCTATTCATATATTCCTGTGATTGTGAATAACCTAAAACTAGAAAAAATCAGTCAAAATTGACCTTTAAGCAGTCATATTTACCACGTTTTTCTTGCCACTTTGAGAAATTGTATCTCGCGATTCTTATACTCCACCATACAAAACTTCATATCATTATGAATACTCTAAAAAAATGCCTAATAGAACTACTGTACAACGTTCGCCAGCTTCAATTCGGTTTATTTATGTACTAACTTTGCTATTGGGTGGGTTGACCCTGGTCGCTAGCTTCAGGTAAATTCAGTATATACATTGTCTCTATGGTATAAATTAAAATACTCAATGCTAATCTACGGAAGCTTAAAGGTGCCATCAACATAGGAAAAACTAAAACATAAGTTGACATTTTTCAGTAAATTGTTTAGTTAACAAAATATAATCTTATCAAAAATCAGAAAAATGTTGGATTGCTCAGTTGCTTTACAGAGCAATTGAACAATTTTCTGCAAAATGATTACCGTAATTGACAACTTAATACCTCGTCAATTGGACATTTTTCTGTAAACTGTTTAATTTACAACTTATCACATCTGGCCAATTCAACATTTTACTGCAAAATGTTTAAGGGTCGTGTATGCGCGGGAGATGATGCATGCGTATAGTTAAGTATGGTAAATATATATGGAAAGCAACGTGGTGGAAGAAGGCCAGAACGATACCGTACAAATTCTTCTGACCTGCAGAGGTCATTCACGTTTAGCTACCGCCAAAATGGGGCAACAAGTGAAGAAATAAAGACATTAAGCCTTCAGGTATGTGATAATATAAAATATATAAATATAAAAGAAAATTGTTCAATTGCTCAGTTGGAATGAAGTAAACAATTGAAAATTTTGCAGAAAATTGTTAAATTGACGACATATGATAAGTTGTCAATTAAACATTTTGCAGAAAATTGTTCAATTGCTCAGATGGAATGAAGTGAACAGTTAAACATTTTGCAGAAAAATGTTGAATTGACGAGATACGATTAGTCGTCGATTGAACATTTTGCAGAAAATTGTTCAATTGCTCAGTTAAAGCAACTGAGCAATCCAACATTTTTCTGATAAGATATTATCTTGTTATCTAAACAATTTACTGAAAAATGCTGACTTATTAGGGCAAAGTTTTCTTATGTTGATGGCTTTTTTAAGCTTCCGTACTTTTCTCAGGCTCGCCGTATAAGTGTGAAAGTATATGCTTTCACGTATTGTATTCCTAGGAAACCAAACTAAACGTCAATGTCTCCACACAAACAGCCCTGGCCGAGTATGGTGATCGATACATGCGATTGTTTCTGCCGGGTTATGAGCGTGAACGAGTTAGGGATAGCGGCTTGCCCTCAAATAACGGAGCCGAGGGATAATTGCACAAAATTGAAGTAATTGTTGTATTCATACATTGCAATGGTACGGTCAATCAAGTTTGAATTTGTCGTACGT
>KN884310.1:48419-61918 GCA_000934455.1 Apostichopus parvimensis
TTTATTCAGAACAGTTGTAATTTGAAATTCTACAAGAAACTGTTTCGAAGCAGGGACTGTGGTAACGTTATTACCGTTACCTTCAAAATGTAAATCCCTTTCGACGTCATACATGCGAACCTTTTGAAATACGTGATTGTCTATACAGTATGTTTGGTCAGCTGTTGCGTACAGTCAAAGGACTTTGGTCAACATGCTAGCTGATTGAGAGTGTACATGGGACACACCCTCTTGTTGTGAAATTGTCAAGAGTTTATACTAACATGAATACAACCAAGACTTGATTACTAACGAGACAAATGTCCCGTTCACGTGTATGGAGAAATGGAGGTGACTAGAGGTGTATCTGCATGTAAACTCAATAAAGGCAAACTAGTTATGTCGCATTCTAACCAACTTTGCACATAAAATTTGGTAGACAGCTTCTCGTGAAAGTAAACAGTCTGCAGAAGTTTGGCTGACGTGTTTTAGTTGACGTGTATTTCTTGCTGGTAAAGATTTATATCGTCTGTATTACGCAGTGTATATGGTATTAGAATTGTATACATTTCGCGAGTATGTGGCTTTTGTGTACCAGCAAATATGTATGCGTACGTACCGTAACCAATATATTCGATATAAACATTCACCGGAGATATAGTGTATACCCACTTCAAATTTCGACATTAAAAATCGTGGTCCATATCAAGATGGGCGGTGTGGCACGCGGTTGGCACTACGGCACACTCATGCATGGTGATCTGAATAGATAAGATGTGATCACGTGATATTCAATTAGACTGTAAAGATATATACCAAATACTACAGCTTTTGACAAAGTGCTAACACTGCAGTTATGCCTATTTCTCCACCAGCATACGGTTTAGTATGACTATAAGGTGATTATGTGTGTGATATATACTTATATCTAACAGATATTGTATATATGGGTGTGTGTGTGTGTGTATGATGCCTCGCTTGTAAACACGATATCTCAAGAAGGGAAGCTTGGACCAATCTAATATTTGGTGTATCTGAGTACCACATTGAGTAGAAAAACCGTATTGTTTTGTGGGTATTTTAAAGGTAATTTGGAGTCACCAGGGGCCAAATAGTGTATACCTTGTAAACACACAATATCTCAAGGAGGTAAGCTTGGACCAATCTCATATTTCGTGAGTAGGAGGACCACATTCAGGAGAAAAAGCCTGTATTTTTTGGTGGAGGTCAAAGGTCATTTGGGGTCACCAGGGGTTAAATTGTGTATACCTTGTAAACACACTATCTCAAGAAGGAAAGCTTGGATCAATCTCTTATTTCGTGTGAAGGAGTACCACATTGAGTTCAATATCCCTATTGTTTTTGGTGGAGGTCCAAGTCCATTTGGGGTCACTAGAGGTGAAATTGTGAAAACCTCATAAACACGATCACTCAAGAAGGGAAGGTTGGACGAATCTCATATTTAGTATGAAGTTGGTAAACGTTCAGTACAATATTTTATTGAGGTCAAAGGTCGGTTGGAGTTACCAGACTCCAAATTGTGGGAACCTTGTTTTATAAGCTACCGTACCTCCCACAGACCAGCCTATCAAATAACATGTGCGTTATGCATCATACGTATAGACATAAGTCAAAGTGCAAACCTCGTAAACACCGTAACTAAAAAGCTACGTCATTGTTGAATACTCATACTTGGCATATGGATTCAACGTGGTGAGTACAAGAACCTTATCGAAATTGGTGGAGGTCAAAAGCCATTTGAGGTCAACATAAATCAAAGTCTGAAAACATTCGTAAATGCGATAACGCAAAAGGTCATCTTTGTTGAACTTCATACGTGGTTAGTAGATCCAGCGTGTGGAGTACAAGAACCCTAGTGATTGTTTGAAGGCAACTTTTCACTAAACTAAACTAAACTTTAGTGAGAGAAGTCGTACATATATAGGGACCTTGATGATTTTCTAAGATATCATGTTTTGTTATGAAAGACAATAGGGTTGCAGATATGAACAGCTCGTGACTATAGACAAACAAACCGTCGATCGTACAAACATGATTGTATTCGTTACAGTGTAAACTAACCAATCGTCACCTTTTCTCTTGATTTCCGAACACTCCCCCACGGGGACCCGGTGCAATGCAAAAATCTTGCTTAGACAAGCCAATTTCCCTCAATGTCCATAAGGTCGCGTGGGACTACATACCTGTATGCGGGCAGTCAACGCATGCATGCGTTCGCAATACGTGCCTAATTACTTGTAAACTGATTCTGCATACACGTGTAGGCCTGTATAGTACATACATTATGAAGTAGTAATAACACTGACCCCTGCAATGTTATCATTTGGTTGTGTTTTTATGTTTATTTACATTTTTTTTTTCTGGCGCAAATTCCCAGAATGACTTAAGGTTCTATATAGCAAGTTACAGTTAGACTAGTTTAATGTGATGATGCAAGTGCCATACAAGGCAAGTATACAGCGACGATGCGTGTACGTTTATATAGTCATTGTACACCTGGCCGTTTGACCGCATGCGTTGCGTGTATAGTTGTATACATTGCGCGCTAAGCGTGTATAAAATATTCAGGTAGCTACTCCTACTACACGACCAATGAGCTTCGCGGAGTGGCGTTGTATATAAATGTACATGAGCGTGCGTATGGAAAGCCATTTTACCATTTAATCGGGAATTTTTAGATAGCTTTAATTGTTTCTTATGTTAGATATCTAAAATTCTATTTCAGATATCTAAAATTAAATTCGAGATATCTTAAATTTAATTCGAGATATCTGAAATTTAATTCGAGATATCTAAAATAGATTTCGAGATATCTGAAATTCTAATTCAGATATCTCGAAATTGAATTCGAGATATCTAAAATTGAATTCGAGATATCCAAAATTGAATTCGAGATATCTGAAATGCATATGCAGAAGTTCGTAGAAAGGCGCGAAAATTAAGCTACAGAAAAGTGACAGTACGAAAGGTACAGGGGGCTGCCATCGTCGCAACGACGTATGGGTGGGATTGAATCTAGCTTGCTTGCTGGCTAACATTAGGCCTAATATACATTATATGCATATAATTAACTAGTTGTGGAATGAATTCGAGATATCTGAAATTAAATTTCAGATATCTGAAATTGAATTCGAGATATCTGTAATTGAATTCGAGATATCTGAAATTCTATTTCAGATATTAAAATTGAATTCGAGATATCTGCAATTGAATTCGAGATATCTGCAATTCTATCTCGAATTCAATTTCAGATATCTCGAATTCAATTTCAGATATCTGAAATTCTCTGGTATTTCGAGATATCTGAAATTGATTTTAAGATATCTGCAATTATTTGTAGATATCTTAAATACATTGGAGATATCTGTAATTTAATTTGAGATATCTGAAATTATTTCGAGATATCTGAAATTCCTTATTAAATGTTAAAACGGCTTTCCATACGTGCGGAGTTATTGGACAGCTCAGATCGTGATAGAGAAAATTTCATTTCATTTCATTTTCATTATATATATGATCCAATAACATCAAATATACAACAACAACAACAACAACAACAACAAAAACAAGTACAAACAGAACGAGGAGGATCAGGACAAGCAAAAGGAAACTAAATTCCTGTAACCCGAAGGTCTGCATTGCTCAATCAAATTGAAAAATTTAAAGAGTAAGAATAGATATGAAAAAGTATAAAAATACCAAATAGATGTAAAAATACAAATATCCTATATACAATAAACATGTAAAAAGGGTTATATTGCTCAGTGATAGAGAGGTCAAGGTATAGTGCGTGGGTTTTAATTGCATGCAAGAATGATTGCAAAGCAGCACACAATAAAGAAGCACACGCAATGGGACTAGTATGACTCCCATTGAAACAATTGATATAGGCCTACAGAGATCAAGTTGATGTGTATATGTTCAAAATATCCTGCCAACTTCCTTCCTAGATTTCTTTGGTAGACCTTTACACGGGTACAGTGCTAGATAGTGCACTGACAGTCTGACTATACAAAACCAATAATCCGGCTAACCCCTCCTCAATAGGATATCAGCCTATCAGGTATGTTGGGCGGCTTGCTATACCTGGTATGCCATCGAACTCCGGAGTTCATTGAAAGTCTATTTCTATTCCTCTTTCAATTGTAACTTTAAGAACTATTTTTATCTCGCTTATAGGTGACTATTTTGCAGTTCCCGTTTTACGTTCGAACTAGCCATTGAAAGTTATATTATGTATGTTTGTTGTTGGATACTTGTTTGTCTAAATATGTTTATATATGTGTAGTTTTTGTGTAGTACATATGTATATCTAACACTACGTGATTCAGTTTCAGTAGCTTTCCAGTGAATTTCCTTTACCATTCTGTATCTGTATACTTGATTCACAATTCCTTGTATCATTACTACGGTAGGTAGTCACGCAGTTATTTGTACTGTTATATTTGTGACAAATGGTTGAAATTAATTTGATTTTAACCTGCTCTTCTGGTTCTTTAACTGTGCTACGGAAAAGGTTGGTGGCCATCTTGGGAATTCCGTCAAGCAGTTCCACGAAACCAATAGCGAAGTCACACGAATACCCGCGTGTATTCGCGCAAATTTATGGAACGCCTAAACCGACAAATATGCACAAACAAATTATGTAAACCTAAGTCATTTATGTGAATACAAAGTTATCGCCACATAATGACCAAGAACAATTTAAGTCCATATGTGGCACTATTAGCACCTCCACATAATGACCAAGAACAGTTTACATGTCATGCGATCCTAACACTGCCACATAACGACCGCCAATACCGACAATATTCACAAGTCCTTATGTGGGGATCTCGCCACATAAGGACTAACGCAGATCGTTAATCCTTATGTGACGATTCGAGTATCCACATAAGGACCAACGAACCGCGTTAGTCCTTATGTGGCGATATGAGAGTATCCACATAATGACCAACGAACTGCGTTAGTCCTTATGTGGCGATATGAGAGTATCCACATAATGACAAACGCACTGCGTTAGTCCTTATGTGGCGATATCAGAGTATCCACATAAGGACCAACGAACTGCGTTAGTCTTTATGTGGCGACTAACGAATATTGTAGGTTTTGGCGCGTAGAAATCAATTAGTTGATCATTTCTCATGCGGTGGGGCTATTCAAGAAAACGTGTCGGTTAACGGGTTACTCCCGGATACTTTATAGAATTTGTTATCATTATAACAAGATATTTCAGTCATACAGTCGGTCTTATAATATGTTACAATCACCTATGCCCAGGACCTATATGTATATCATTCTCATGTTAGATGTTCTGGTGTCGCCCTTTAGAATACTCTAAATAAGAGCAAACATTACGAATAGTCAATCAATTTCATCTTATTAATAAAGACATCTTAAACATTACCTACTCAACGAATAATTTTCATAAAGTTCTGCCTAATTATTTATGATTTTTTATTGTATTAATTTTTCCTTTCCCAGTTCTGTTAAACCCAAGTGTTTGCTTTTTTAGCTCAAGTTGTTGCTTTAATCATGGCAGTGCGTCTGTCTGTCTGTCTGTCTGTCAACAGTTGTTGAAAGGCCACCGTGCGCATGCGCATGCAGTGTGATCGTTTCTAGTCAAACTTGGTGAGGTAATGACGCATTTCAACAGGCTGATACTCATGCTAGCAAAAAGTAGGTCAAAGGTCATTTGTGGTCAAAGAGAGGTCAAACAGTAAAATCACGCAAAAGCCTATACTCCTCCTAGGGTAGGGTTGTAATGTGTGATTTTTATCAAACTTGGTCACAGTGTACAGTTAGTGATTGGTCATAACACATGTTCTTACTTTTGATGTCAAAGGTCAGCTGAGGTCACATGTTGTCAAAACGTGAAATTCATATCAAAGCCTACGCCTCTGACAGTTTTTGTGTTATTGTGACTTTATTTGGCCATGGGGATCATCAGTTAAAGAGGCCACAACAGTGATTCATTTTAATATGGTCAAAGGTCAGCTGAGGATACATGTTGTATAAACGTGAAATTCATATCCAAGCCTAACCCTCTGCCAGTTTTTGTGTTATTGTGACATTATTCGGCCATGGGATCATCAGTTAATAGGCCACAAAAGTGATTTTTTTTTAATATGGTCAAAGGTCATCTGAGGTCATCTGAAGGATATCAAATACTGCCCCAGAAACATTTACAAAGATGTGGTCAAAATCTAGCAGATAGCATCTAGCTGATCCACTTTCCTCAAATCTGGTTTGAAATCTGGGTTGAAAAACTGATTGGGTTTCTGGGCTTGGCCAAGTAACTAACCATTAAAACAGTACATAGTACAGATCTACAGCATCAATACTATCTGTGAACGCATGTTAGGCACTTAGGCAGATACGTGGTGCAACGTAATTGCCCAATGGAAGTTATGTTTCTGTGCAGTATGAAAATTAACCTTAAAAATGGCCCTTGTATATAAGCAAATCAACAACAGCACTATGTAACATTTGGACGATAAAAATGTTACTCAATGTTCCTCAACGGCCCCCAGGGATTTACCCTGGCTACGGTTCCGACGTATCTTCATTTTATAGGTCATATTTCCGAAATGTGCCCAAATAACCAATAGTGCAGATTAAATGTACTTATGATACCTATGTGTGCATGGTGTAGAAATCTGTATAACAAGATGATTTTTAATCTTATGTGCCAAGTTGAAAGAATGTTTCCGTTTTAAATTTTAATTATCCTGATAAAGGCCCTACGTCACATCCGGATGTTAAATTGATAGGTTTTTAGTCTAATCACTTGTCACATGCGATTTTTGGTTTCGATGAATATCGTAACCTATGCATTCATGATGGCGTGTGTGTGTGTGCGTTTGTTTTGCTATCTGACCGAGGACTTGAACAAAAGAATTTCAGGTCCTCGGTTGTGATTTCTAAAGAATCACCACGTCCTCGGAAGAATTCTATTGTATGGGGTATTGTTAAGGTTAGGGTACGTGGATTTGAACAATGGAAAATACAATGGGGTCCTCGGTTGGAATGAAAAACAAACATGGGTGCGTGTGTGTGTGTATGCGTGTTTGTGACGCCCAGCTTGTAAACACGATATCTCAAGAAGGGAAAGTTGGACCAACTTCATATTGGTGTGTAGATGTACCACATTGAGTACAAGAAGCCTATTGTTTTCTGTTGAGGTCAAAGGTCATTTAGGGTCACTAGGGGTCAAATTGTGAAAACCTTGTAAACACGATATCTCAAGAAAGGAAGCTTGGGCAGACCTTATATTTAATGTGTAGAAGTTCCACATTGAGTACAACAAGCCTATTGTTTTTGGTGGAGGTCAACAGTCTTCTGGGGTCACCAGAGGTCAACTTTTGAAAACCTTGTAAACACGATATCACAAGAAGGGAAGGTCGGACCAACTCATATTTAGTGTGTAGATGTACCACAGTGAGTACAGGAAGCCTAATGTTTTTGTTGTAGGTCAAAGGTCATTTGGGGACAACAGGTCAAATCGTGACAACCTTGTAAACATGATATTGCAAGAAAGGACAGATCTCATATTTGCTTTGTAGATGTACTATATTAAATTTAAGGAGCCTATTATTGCTTTTGGTGGAGGTCAAAGGTCATTTGAAGTCAGCAAATGCCAAACATTTACTTCACTCCCCTCTTACCTGTCTCTCCACACTAACACATCTTCCTAAACATAATATCGTAAGGGAAGCTTGGACAGATGGCACACTTGGTATGTAATTGTACCATATTGAGTACAAGAAGCCTTAATGTTGTGGGCGAAGGTCAATGGTCGTTTGAGTTCACCAGGGGTCAGATTGTGAAACCATGGTTTACACAATATTTCAACAAGGACTGATGTCATATTTAGTATGTTGATGTATCTATCACATTAAGTACAAGAAGCTTGTTGTTGAGGTCAATGCTCATTTCAGGACAGCCTGTGTCATTGTGAATTTATAGTTTGTCACATCGCACTGCTTTTCACTGTATTACTAATATCAAGTATGTTGTACACCCTCACTATACATTACGTCAGATTCATGCAGAAAATAGCTAAAGTTTACATCGTCGAAACCACTATGCATTTTTGCATTCTGGTTGTTAAAATATATTTATGACTGACATGTCAAATTCAGGACCAAGCAGAAGCAAACTCGAAGATTTCTAGATGACAATCCCCCCCCCCCTCCTCTGCCCCAGTCGGGGCTTCGCCTCTGGACCTCGTCAGGGACCCCATCCGAGAAAGGATTTGAGCCAAGGCGCTTGCGGTGTGCGCTACAAGCACACTCCTTCAATTTCATCCATGTTCAGTCATTTATGTCCTCCCCCCCCCTCGTTTTTCCATAAGAATGACGCCCCTGGGTACATGTACTGCACATGCGGAGCGATGGGGTACATTTTGTACGCAAACTGTTCACTAGACGCCTTGGAAAGTAGTGGTCAGATTTGAATTAACAGTTCTCTCATACCTAGAGTAGAATCCAACACATGACTCACGATGATAGAAACACAATGTTATCATTTTTATAAAGTAATAATGTACACTTGCAACAATTGAAAGCTTGACATTGACAACATATTTTTATCCAATAAGAAACTTTTAAAAAAAAATATTGATTTCGGTATTTCGTGACTACCACGCCCCTTTTAATCAGGTAATTTAGTGAAAACTAAACTTAATGGCAAAGAATTAAATATCTTCTGTGGTTTCTAATTTTATTTATGAGAGTCCGTTATCTTTATGATTGATATGTATGTTTTGTAGTCAGCTTCATTAATTACTATTGTAATTAATTAGTATACTGACATTCATGTACAGTATGTCTGTGTGTGTGCCGTTTCATAGACAATCATGAAACATTTATAACATTTTCTCTTGCAGTCTATACCGTGGAGAGACATGGCAAATCACGCCTCTCCCTGGAGTTGTCGCCTGCTTTGTTTCATCGGCGTTCTTTTTGTATCATTGTGTTCTTACTACTTCAGCGGCGTAGACAGTAAGTATCCCTCTACATAACACATCCGTTCTGACTACGATAACCTAAACTATTAGTTTGTATATATTACTATACACACAATAACTGTTAGAAACCCTGTATTAAACATTTCCGAGTACTTCCTCTAAGATGACAGTATTTGCATTGTTCAGTGCAGTTCAGCTACTCATTTAAAGATAGGCCATTTGGGTCATATGTTATTGAGCTTGAGAACGTTGTCGTTATATAGGAACGTTGTGAAGGCAGAAGGTGATTGTTCCAACCCATACAAAAAAGTCCTGCAGGAATCCTATAGGATTCCTGTATATGGAACAGGATTCCTTCCAAACGTACAAGAATCCTTCATAATGCATGCAGGATTCCATGATGCATGTACAGGAATCCTTCATAAGCATGCAGGATGTGGCCAAATCCTGGCATAAATCCGGCAGGATCCTGCATAAAATCCCGCAGGATCCTGCAGGATTTTATGCAGGACTTTTTTGTATGGGAAAAATCACATCACAAGAGACATGCGCAGTGACACGATTAATTGCTAGAAATGCTAAAGATGCGTTTCAAGCACAACTTTTGGGCATTTCCGGAATTGAATGAATTTGAATGAAATATATTCCGATTACATCACTTTTCAAGATACATGAAGATGTTGATGCTAATATGCTATAATGATATCACAAACAATGCAGACGCTATTATACATTTCCTGTAGTTGTAACTTAGGAAGAGTCTTCGTGCCCACTCGTAGTATGGACGTCACATGCCAATTTGCGCATTAAGTAGAACAGTTTAAATCATATCAAACATGATCTAATATAGAAGGTTGAAATATATTCAATTCAATATTCAATTCCATATTAAAAACATTCATTTCAATCTTTGTTACTAAGCACTATGTCAGTCAGAGACTTAAGAATTATAATGTCCGCTGCTTCAAAATTCACAAAACTTAGCGTATATACCTGGTTCGGAAATTAATGAGCAAGGTACTTACCTGTATAGGCTTAGTGTACTAACGTGCCTCAACATAAATAAACCTTAACCTACCAATTGTCTAGCATGATCTAGTAATCCTGTTGACAATAGAAAGCCTACCCTCCCGCCCCGCATGATGTAGGTAATAATGTTTGTTTTGTAATTAATGCGATGCGTAAAATTTGATCTCTATATTTGATCATTTTCAACAAAATTAAATAAACGCTTGTAGGTTTATTGACGGTATGTGAAATTTCTGGAAAATAAATGTTCGTTGGAAGTCGCAAAATATCGCATTGAAAACATATTAAAAAGGGTGGGGCCGTATGGGACCTCCCTCCCATTAAACCCCTCCCACAGGACGCCAGCGCATAACTTGAAAAGAAGCAAGTTTATACGGGCATGTGTGATGTACTGTTAAGTTCCGGTTGTAGTAAGTGCAATTCGCACGCTAAATTTGTACTATATGACATACGCTACCGGTAGCTATAATTTGCTTCATTCTTCATTGGCAAAAAAAGAAATGAAAGATCGCCCCCATCAGCAAAGCATTGTGTTCATTGAGCATCTACTAGCCATCGGCATACTTAACTTTTGGTCACAACACCACCTCCATAGAGTGGGAAGGGGCGTGGTGCAACTAAAAACCCCTGCTGTGGTCGCTTATGGGATAATCGTAACGTTACTTATTGGTTAGAAAATATATTTATCTTGAATATGTGCTGTCATTGCAGATTTCATTGCATTGAACTCCGGAGCAAGTCCAATGGGAGGCATTCAGCGATTTTCAATGACACCATCAGGGTTGGCACCAAAGATAAACTTCTCAAGAATTCCGTTGACTAGTCGTCCCGTGTTATTATCGAATAAAACAACAGTTATCCCTCCTAGCACCAAGTTACCCTTCATTCCCGATAAGAAACCAGTGAAACTTGTTCCCGCGGTCAACGAAGCACTAACACCAACTAAGCCCACCGCTGTTATTATTCTGACTGCCAAACGGTCCGGTTCTAGTTTTGTTGGTGAAATCTTCAACCAGCACCCAGATGTATTTTTTCTTTTCGAGCCGCTCCTCCTTCTTGATAAAGCAGCTATGAAGTCAAAGGTTCTCAACAGTTCTTTCTTAAATACCAGTAATATTATTCTGAATGGATCCCTACAATGTGACTTCCATACTGATTACCCGGAAAATATTTTATTCAAGAATAATCCGTTCTGCAGTCATAATACTAAGCTCATGCAGAGAAATGCATGTCACACATATAACACCAAGGCAACTATTACACGGCAAGAGCGTATATGTAAAGAATATAAGTTTGTGGTTCTCAAGGTGATTCGGGTACACGACATAGAACAAATTCGATCTCTTCCATCGGTTACTGACAGAACTTTCCGAATAATACATCTGGTGCGTGATCCAAGACCCACGGAAAGATCACGATGGAGAACGAAGCCGAATATGAATTTGATTCGAAGGAAAGGTACCGACGAAAACGACGAAGTTGATTTATGTCATACCTTACAGCAAAATGTGAAATTCTGGAAAAACACGCCCACTTGGTTAAAAGGTAAATATAAAATGGTGCGTTTTGAAGAAATTGCAGCCTCGCCACTAAAAATGGCGAACGAGTTGTATGACTTTGTTGGCCTAACTATGGTTGAAAGTGTTGCCAAATGGATTAAAGAAAATACAGAACCGACAGACATCTCATTTACTCGTAATAGATTTAGCACAAAGAGAAACGCCTCTGAAGTACTGGACGCTTGGAGACATGATATGAAATGGAGTTACGTTCAAAAAATACAAAAGGTCTGTTATAAAGCAATGAAGAGCCTAGGTTATGCCATCTTCCATGACTTGAGCAGCCTGCATGATACCGCAATCCAAGTACTTTACCGTTACAACAATAAGAAAACATAACCTTTCCTATAGTTGTCAACGTGTCTCGAAAGATTCAGATGTTAGGTCGCTGACGAAGTTATCGGCGACCAAAGAGATTAGTACTTTACGTTTTTCTGATTTTACCTAAGGCTTACATTGCTACTATTTACAATATTTTTCGACTTTAAATGTGTTACTACAGCACATAGTCGGGTATATATTGAACATCAATTTTAAGTCTTTCATATTATATGTTGTTTATAACGTTACCTTGATAAGTCTACCTCTGCGTTCAAAGCTAAACTGACCGTTTCGAGGTTCACGCGTTATATAATATATAACGCGCGCGTTATATATAATATATATAGTATATAACGCGCGCGTTAAAACGCGCGCGTTAAAATACAGTTAGAGGGAATATCTCCCAGTTCAGGGGCATACTATGCAGAATGAATGGTGTGTTGTTCGACTCGTATTTGTCTATGGAAAACCATATAAATTTAATTAGTCGCTCTTGTTACAACCAATTACGCATCATCGGGAGATTTCGTCCATCCCTTAACGAGGAAGTAACTAAGTCTCTCGTCCATTAACACATCACTCCAGTACTCCGAGACCTGCATTGGTTACCAATTCATCGCCGGATAAATTACAAGCTCATTCTGCACGTTTTTCGCATTTTTCATGATCAATCTCCGAGTTGTATGACTGATTTGGTAAAACGCTACACGCCAGCTAGGGCATTACGGTCCCAAAGTCATATTTCTCTAGTCATTCCTCGTACTACCAAAGTCACATATGCAGATTGTTCGTTCAGTGCAGCAGGTCCTAAACTATGGAATTCTCTTCCTCATCACTTGAGAAATATCACATCTATTGACACTTTTAAGAAGCATTAAAGTCACATATGCAGATTGTTCGTTCAGTGCAGCAGGTCCTAAACTATGGAATTCTCTTCCTCATCACTTGAGAAATATCACATCTATTGACACTTTTAAGAAGCATTTGAAAACTTATCTTTTTAGGCTTGAGTATGGGCATTGATCTTATTCGTTGTTTTATTCACATTACTGTGCCCATTTTTATGTATATTTATATTTTTATGTTCTGAATTGTGGTTTATAACCCTGTCTTATATCAGTTTTTACTTTTATTGCTGTTGTTATTTTTTTTTAAGGTTTTCTTAAGTTTGGTAATTTTATATTCCAGGTATTGGTTCTTTTGTACAGTGCTCTTGAGCATGTTTTATTTCATGATAACAGCACTTTAATATATGGTATTTCTATTTATTATTATCATCATAATGAATCAATGCGATGGTGATGGTGTGTGTGTTTGTATGTGGCACTTGCTTGTAAACACCGTATCTCAAACTGTTCGTGGTTAATTAACTTCACACTGAGTAAAAGTTGGTATGTGGATCCGTCTTATTGAGTACAAAAATATGTACATTTGCTCATGCATCATCTATGTGTCTATATTTTACATAGGAAGACTGTTCTTTCTGGATATTGACTAAAATTTGGGATTAAAAACTCTATACTGTGAGATACTTACCAGCGAATCAATTGGTTGATGCTCACAAGGGACACTGGCGGATCTAGGGCCTTTGTTTGGGAGGGGCCAAAGTGGCATTAGAG
>KN884311.1:45776-60907 GCA_000934455.1 Apostichopus parvimensis
ATCATCTACAAATTTCTTCCAAACATTTCTCTATGTGTAAACATTTTGCCAGATAATTTCTTCTGCGGAACTCAACAACAACAACTTTTTTTTTTCTGTCTTTCCTTTTACGCGACATTTTATTTCGTAACCACGACTCCCTTTGAAATTATGGTTTTGGACATTAAACATAAACAGAGGTGGTATATGTAAAGTTTCGATGATTTTGTGGCCATACAATGGGGATATAATCTGGCTAAAGCTTTAGCATTTACTGTAAACACATACACAACACACACTCTACGTAGATGTATACAACGATTTCTTAGCCTTTTGTCGAAGGAGAAGGGGATGCAAGACAGAACGGGCGTGAGGAGAATAGCGTCTTCTGATTGGTCGAGAAGTGTTATAATACAATCGATCGGTAGCTAATCGTTTACTATCGACTTTCTCAACCAGTGCATGTACTTATCCTGCTGATTACGTAATCCTTTTCCGACATTATGATCTGATTAAAATGTCAATGACTTGTGAAGTGTAGAACTGATAACAAGTCTCAGCACGTTGTGTATTGAGCTATCATATAAGCTACAAAATTGCAGGTTGTCAAATATTTGTCTCAATTAAAAGGAGACACTAACCCAGCCCTTCATTATTGATTCCTTATGTAAGAGATACCTGTCATGAACAACCCTCCCGAAACAGCTCAGATTAATATTCCGTGGTTGTACAATGTTGTATGTTCCCATTGATGTACAGTGATGATATAATAACACTTCATAATTATATCCAAGTTTATAATTCTCTGTAGTGCCGTTTTCACCGTCTTTGCTTCCCGGCTCACTTCGTTCAAATAACTTGAAAATTCATCTTAAGCGTCAAGCATTCATCAATGTTAACCAATACTTCCTTTGTTCATTCGTTTCTTGTTTTATTTTCTATCTTTCTCTCCCGCGCATTAAACACCCTCCCGGGTGGATATGCGCGCGTTATAAATCACCATTATTATTATTATTGTTTACTATGGATGGATAAGTGGTGTTGTTTATCTTCATGGTTGTATCATGATGTTGAATGGTATAAAGAGACAGTGGTGGTGTCATGCTAATCGTCCATGGATGAACATTGGTGTCGTTTCATTGCCATGGTTGTAGAACGGTGTTGTATACGTGAAAGATAGAGTGGTGTCGTATTACATTACTATGGTTACACAGCGGTGCCATTATAAGAATGCTGGGTGGCAGCAAAGTTAAAATCTTACATGATTGCATATATAATGTTGTTAATCATTAATTAACATTCAAGTTGTGAAACGGTGCCATAAAGTAGCAATTTCGATGGCTGTAAAGTGTGTATTGACATCAGGACATAAAACGCCAAGGGGTACATCACATGACTTTGAGTTGGTGTGGGGGTGGAGTGGAGTTGGGGTGAAAAACATATATATTTTTGGCTCAAAACTTTTCTACACAATGGTTTGGTACTTTGTGCATTCCGTGCTATGGGTTCGAACATTTGGGATATTCTTGTTTTGCAAGAACTAGACAATTTTTGATGAGCTTCTTTGGTTTAATTTCTCAGTAAAAATTACACTACACAAAATGGGGGAACTTCCTATGTATGAAATGGTTCACTATTGAGGTTGTTCATTAAACTATAATAGGGGAGCGGGGTTGCTTCGTTTCCTCGGCTCCGCCTCCCCGGGTTGAGTTATTCAGCTTTAACACGGACACCCCGCAATGTAACTTAGAGAAGTATACGATTTGAGAGACGTTCGCTTAGCAAGTTAAAAAAGGCAAACTATGACTATTGGATATAATTTTTTTTTCTTCATTTGAAAGCCAATACAATCGATGCTTTTCTGATCCAATTTCGGTGAACTAAAGTTAGCGCCTAAAGTTATGGGTACCAGCAGGTTATCATCCATTTAACGTTCATACCAACAGACTGTGGAGACATCAACGGTAAATATAGTTCTAAGAAGAGTCACATGCACCCTCAGTCGCGGACTCAGGACACTACGTAATTTTTAACTCCATCCTGGATATTTTAAATTACAATTCGTTTTAAATTTATCCCATTTTTTTTGCTTCATTGTTTAACAAATGGGCAATTTTTATATAATATTATGGCACATTCATGGTTTACAAAAAAAAATTAAGGAAAAGGGTGCACCTTTAATTGATGAAAATGATGTACCCCTCTGCCATGGTGCGGATCCACCGCCCCTGCACCTTATTGACGTTACTTGTGCCCCTGCATGAAGTATGCTTTTTTTCGTTTGGCTCGTTATTTACCGAAAACCGAGGAGAACAAGAATCCATACACTGTCGAAAATGAAATTTCTGTGATGATGCTAATATGTTTATGAGATGATGCCGTTCAACTTGCCTCAAACATAATATGTACGCTTTGTTTTTACAAGCTTACTCATTATATGAGCGACGAACTATAACACTCATATATACCATAACACATCATATCATTAACGTACCTATAATTAAATATTCATGACGTCATCAGGGTATCGGGATGAGAAGATGCCGCCAAAGATTACGAAAGCGTAATGATTGAATAGAAGACCTCGAAAATATCAATTACACAAGTGAATTTTTAGTGTATAGCATTTTCCGTGTAATCACAAGTATATACATTTTCAATGCAGTTATAATTTCTTTCACATAATATGTGACGTCATAAACTGTTCATTTATCTGGAAAATATAAAATGGTTTCAAGAGATGAAAAGGGCCGAGTGATTCAAATTAAATGAGAAAAAACGACAAGATTCAAGAGGCTGGTTTTCTCATCTGAATAATTCCTAGAAATCCGATCTCGTTCGTGGAGAGTTATGGAAAGAGAAGTATAAGCATGTTTCGGCCGTGGTCAGGTGGTGAGATATGTTGAGATGAAAAACGTGGTTGGGTTAGGTTAGGTGCTGTATAATTCATGCACATGCTGTGGGGAGTAATTTGAGGGAACGACTAGAAAGGAATTCTTGGGAGGATGCTTGAGGGAGGATGTATGGTTGTCGATAGGGTTCAATACTTCCAGACGGACTCGTGCCGTGACGTCAGCGTATTTATAGTCATTTAAAGACATCACTGTTATACGAACAATGCAAGTACATGCGTTTAGCTATATATAGGCTAGGAGGGAATTTCTGGTTGGGGAGCGAGTCACACTGTTATCGGTTGAATGTGTGATGGAGCCGTCAAGTGGGGGTGGGGTGGGGTGAGGGGGGACCAGAGGGTGAAGTCCTCGGACAATTTGATGATGACGTCAGCTTTTCAGTGCAGGTTTGAATGATAATAATTTGTTTTATTAATTATCAGTATACGTAACTGAAACACGTTCTTTTAATTTTATTTAAACAACGGGACACACTTGAACGATATTCAACGCCATTGTCCTTGAAAATATTTTGACTGCCTTGTACTGACATGTTATTTGAGGACATTGAAAAGTCCTATATTTCGCATCCGGGGAACTCGGACTTAATGGTCAGACTGTTACTGTTAGACTAAATAGTCCAGTCACTTTAAGTGATGAACATCATGCAGTTGCTTAGAGGGTCATATTCCAACAAATAAAATACAATTGGAACATGAAGTACAACCTAGACCCTGATAGCAGTGTTTTATATAATGGTCTGCGGGCATACCGGTATCACCATTATATTTGTGCTTATAAAGTAGGCCTATCTGCTTTCAGAAATATCTTATTATATACGATTATATATTATGAATATATGAACGTACATAAGCTCTGCATATAGCAATGACATGAAGATATTCTGGTATACGGTACTTTAAGTTAATTTCTGAATGTCAAAATTTGCTCTCTTGATTCTCCCCCCCCCCCCCCCCCCCAGACTAACGGTGAACACCACTATCAGTTTATCCTAGAAATTTACAAACTCTATATAAGTTTCGTGAAATATGACTCAAAAGCGAGTGACTTCATCAAATCAATCAACTTGTCTGTTTGTCCGTTTTGTAATTACTTTCTAGTTAATAGACCGCGTTTATCCAAGAAGGGAAAAATAATACTCTTTAGAGAAAGCATGACGTCACAGATTACCCTACGGAGTTTCACTTTCTAGAGACAGTGGGGCAGTTTCAATGTGGCCAAAAAATTTGTTATAATAACGTTACATCGAGACAAAATAGGCCTATATATAGCTGGTACATAGCCTGTTAGTAACATTGTATTGAGATGGGTTTTAGATATAGCAGTATGAAAATAAGTCCGTCTCCCACGAGAACGTTCATAACATAATAACATCTTGTTCATATGAAAGCTATAAGCCTAGGTTTATCTGGTAAATAATCTTGTCATTTCTCATGAATTTTACACCTGAGGGTGACAGAAATGTCAGATTCGTCTACGCATAATATAGCCTATCTATATTCGCTTTTTACTTTTTCAAGATTGTCTTTCTGAGAAATGTTATCAATTAAACGAGCAGGAAGGATCACATTTGGGTACAGGAATTTAATATAAAACCAGTATATAGGTTCAAAATAATCCTGCCTGTTTCTCCATAATTCACTAGCACGCATGTTAGATCGTGCGACTGAGGGCGTAGACCTTCAATGACACAGTTATATACTACTCTTTCTTATATACTTTCATCTCGAACTATAAGTACGAGGATTAGAGGACTTGCACATTTAATCGAAAACCTTTGAAATCCAGGCGAAATCTTTTACGTGGAAAAGACACTTGGCAAACTGCTCAACTGAAAAAGATAAGGATGGGGATATTCGCTTTCATGGTGTTCTCAACTGCTCGTATTACACCCAGGGTTTTAGAAGGACTCTTGACGAAATATGAGAACAAAGGAACCAAGTGAACTGAGATCAATGCAAAGAGAACAACACCCACCGTCTAGGGTCAAAGTTCACGGGGCTTTTTTTGCCTCTTAATATTATATGATAAAAAGATGTAGAACATGATAAGTTAGTTTTATCATTAACTCTTGTTCTTCTTCTTCTCCTATACTTGCTAATGTATTATAGGATATCTTACATAATCTCACAATATATATGAAATCTTCTCATAGGCCTATTATTATCATCATCATCATCATCATCATCATCATCATCATCATCATCATCATCATCATCATCATCATCATCATCATCATCATCATCATCATCATCATCATCAACATCATCATCATCATCATCATTATTATTATTATTATTATTGTTATAATTATTATTGTTATTATTGTTATTATTTTTTTTATTATTATTATTTTTTATTATTTTTATTATTTTTATTTTTATTATTATTTTTATTATTACTATTATTTAATCCTCTTCCCGTTTCATATTTTAGAGATATTCTGGAGGACCCATGACTCGACGAGAAAATACAGGGTTTCGAACAAAGCTTTCCGTAAACGATGTTTATGTTAAATAATGAAATTTGGTTTGGGCAACAAATTAACAAGAATGATGACTTTTCGGTTGAATATATACTGACTATATATTACACAGAGTTGGTTCTTCACTCCAGGTCGGGTGGCTGATTCTATAACGAATGAACTGTGTTAACTAAGCTAAAACTTTACATAATAATAAATTACATTAATTAGAAGGAAGAGAAAAAGGGGGAGGATGTTAAATTGTTTGCGAATGTTCGGTTTGCAATTCGATAGACAAATTAATAATTTAAAACTGTCATATTTATATCGTTCCAAACAGAATGTCAAATATCTGTTATGACTAATGCTCTTTTCACACGCAGTAGTTTATTGCTATCATCATTGCCCATACACTGATTTGTTTAGTTAAACACCTATCAATGTCAGGAATGTTCAAGCACGAGAGGTGTGGCCCTAGGTTCGTTGAAAATGACACCAATGCAGGGCGTGTAAGTCCTAAGATTGTCCTAATATCTATACCTTTATTTGTGTGTGTGTGTATGGGGGCGGGGCGGGTTATTTACACCCTCCTCTATCCCAGGATATTGCTGATTGTCAGAACCAAGTACTTTTAAAACTGATCGCCTAACAGAATACTGATCAAAAAAATATAAATATGTAATATATAAATATATAATATAAATATATATAAAAACAAATTATAAATTCGGCGCAACAACCTGCTTAAAGAACAACGAATTTTCTCCAAATCTCCGCAACTGGACCTCTCCCTTCTTCCCCCATCCCATCCCTGTCCCTCCCTTCCCTCAAACCTGCTCCCCATTCGGGAGGTAAACTTCATAAAGGCCTATACACACGAAATTTAAGGATTCACTGTCGTATGTGTTAATCTCTTTTCCGTTAAAGATTCTCTTAGTATTTGATCAAAATCTCTCTTGTTTGGAATGAATGCATATGCTTCATGTATATGATGACATATGATGTAAAGTATATATCGTTGCATCCCTACCTGATCCCGTCCAATTGTATATTTATTTATACAGCCCGCGTCCTACTTTTGTTAAGTCGAACAATTCAAAGAATAACTACAAGAAAAGAAATAACCTATACTTGACCTACGCTTAAAACCCATCGATTGAGTCCAGGGGGATTTAATTTTAAATCCTTCTCTCTCTTTAATTAGGAGATTGTTGCGGCTGTTTTTCCAAGAAAGTCATTTCGAAGTTGTAAGGTCAAACGGTAACTACTATTTTCCTGTGTATACCAGCCGAGAAAGCTTTTTTGCTTATTGTTGTTCAAACATCCAATGAGATTATAAAGTTCTCCCTTGCACGAGTTTGTTATAGTGGCGGCGGGTGTGTGTATAGACTAACCCCAGGTATTCATTTGATATATTCTGTTCTTGCTTCTGGACAATGAAAATAGGGGTAATATACCTTGAAGAGTTTATTATTGGATTTTCTGTGATGGTGATTAAACTTCACGCCGAGATTTTATATGAGTGCGTGTGGGTGTGTGTGTGTGTGTTTGTGTGTGCTATTTGAGACCCTCAATGTATTATCACAGTTTCTGTTCTGTTCGTGTGGCTGTTCATGATTTAATTAGGAAAGAAATACTGGTAGTAAATAAGCTAGAAAAACTTACAAGCACAGTGAGTGACTCTTCCCTACAGGGATGTAACAAGAAATTCTCAAATGGGGGAGGGGGGGGGGTGAGGGAGGGAGGGGGTGAGAGGACTAGGCTTCTATTATTGGATGGAGGTGATGGGGAGAGTGATGGGTGTGGAGTGGGATAAACCTTGGCAGCAGACGAATTTGTTAGTTTTGGGTAAATGTCTTATTATTGCGTAATATTATATTGCGTAATGTCTTATTTAATACTTATACAAGTAAATGAAAAACGGAAAAACGACTGCGAAATTATTTACAGTGGAAAAGAGCAAAGAAATTTAGGCCTATAATAAAAAAAAGGGATAAAAAAGTTATCCAAAGGTCAATGGTTCGAATCTCGTTCTAGGCATAGATTTATTTTTCCCCAACCGTTCTCTACTTATCTTTCCACAATGCACCCCTTGTACGTTTTGTAAAATTTACAAGCACTTTACGAACCGCATAAAGATAATACATGGACGATATTAGTTTAATTAGTTTATGCTTTAAAATCTCTAAATGGTTAGGAAAGCCGACAGAACTTACTCATTTAAAACCCTTTCCATGTGATGATCGTCGAATCACCACTCCGCCATCGGTTAACACCCATCACCACCCCCCCAACCCCTTCCGACACACGAGAGTATACCTCAGCATCTGACCACCGTTTTCTCATATACCGAGGAAGATGGACGCACCCCATTCATCATCACACTGCATTACAGGCTATGGTTGAAGAAATCGTTCGCAAAACATAGGAAGATCGGAACCAAACTTGAATGACCCCATTTCAATAATATATATATATACCAAATCTACAGAAGACTACGCCACACCTTCACCATAAATAATATTATTGTGTGCCGAATTCACCGTTCGGGTATCGCAGTTACCGGGCATACAGACATATACACACAGATTTATCCATGGAAATCTGTATTAATATTTGCGGAGTTCATCGTCCAAAACATGGAAACATTTATATTGATTGCATCGATATAAGTTATAGTACTTCACATTTAGTGTGTGTTTAAAGAACAGCTGGTAGTGTTTACAATGCAAATACGGTACATATAATGGAAACAAAACAATGATAGTAGCTTCTTAATTGCTTTCACAGTACAAGCGTAAAATTATGTTACCTGTTATTAAATATGATGCTTATACCGTCATAGGGAACGCTGTCTTGCCGGTACAAAGTTAAGACATGTAGCTAGATCTAGCCTAAATTTGCATATAAGATTTGGGCTGAAGCTGTTACTTAAATATAGCCTATAAATATATATAGATATAGATATATATTTAAAAAGTGAATATTCACTCAGTAGATAATCGGGTGGAAACATTGGGGAGCATGCGCAATAGCTTTATACGACTCAATAAAATACAGGAAGCTAGGTACCTTTATGGAGGATTACAATGTCAAAGGTCATATTGAAAACTAGATTACGCGCATACCCCGTTCGTTGGTTTCGTTGAAAGATTCCTAATGCAAATGTTGCTTTTTAAAGTGTTTTTTTTTAATTTTTGGCGCGAAAGATTTGACTAGAATAAAAACAGACTATTTGACGTAACCTCATTGAATACCTTTACAGAAACCATCTTACTATGAATCTGTTTGATAATATCCTATCATCCATCTCACCAACGAAGCGGATGTTACACGTTTCCGCGACTGTTCTTCTTTTCTTTGTTAACACCAGCAGAGGAATGTCATAATGAATACCGTCTGCCCAAGCGAGCCAAATTGTATCTGGCAACAGATAACTGTTTTGGAAACAACTGTATAAGGCTATACAGATAAGTGATTACTACAGACGCCAGAAACATTTGAAAATGTTGTTTTTGTTGTTTCTGTCTCTCGTGCCAAAAGTACAAACCCGTTGGTATTGTCTGAATTAACAATGACTTCCTGCCTTGAAAAAAAAGAAGGCATTTTGTCAAACTCTCGCTGTTGGTCACTGAGCTGTTCATTAAATTGAACTCGAATTTAATATTTAATCTTTCGTCAAATATAGAATTGGATGGTAAATAATCAGATTCTGGTTAAGCCAAAAAATAAATAAAATAAAATAAAAATAGAAGCTCAGGCTTCATCTTTAGCTTGTAATATTTAATAATTTATGATAGACGACTAACGCAACTATAATATCTAATGAGAAATTGGTTTTTTCTGCAGGGAGATATCGTCATCGGACATTTTAAAGTCACGTTATACGTGCTGTCTGCAGGGAGTAGTTAGGGAACGAAAGTGCATATGGATAATCGGGGTGTGGCGATTGTATAAATCCAATGCATTTTGGGTGTATATATATGGATCTATGCTATGGTAAATCTATGCATATGGTAAATCTATACATGTTCATATCCAGCCCGTGTTCAAGAGATTATGTTTTAGAAGAAACGGCTTACTTGTCAATCCTATATATGTGCCATACTAAATCTGAGTCCAAAACACATGCAGGAGTAATGGACAGTTTTTACGGTATTCAGTTTACAACCCATTTCCATGGCGACGAGTTATCAACTAAGTTATAACGGAAATACGGTTTTAAGTTGATATCACTTTTTGTTGCATGCCCGTCGAGACAATAACCGCAAACCGCTTAACAAAAATAAAAATGCCTAAAAGCAAAAAAGCCCCAAAAAAAACCCAAAACCGCCGGCCAAACGTCCTGGAACCAAACAAAGGAGGAATAAATATAGGCCGACAGGCTGTATCTTCAGACAGACGAAATAATGAGGGAGAGAGAAAAAAGAAAGAACTAATACAGATGTACGGAAGCTTAAAGTGCCATAAACATAAGAAAAACTTGGCCCCATATGTTGACATTTTCAAGATAATATATTATCAAAAATCAGGAAAATGTTAGATTGCTCAGTTGCTTTAACTGAGCAATTGAACAATTTTCTGCAAAATATTTAATTGACAACTTATCGTATCTCGTCGATTCAACATTTTTTTTTGCAAAATGTTTAATTGTTCACTTCATTCTAACTGAGCAATTGAACAATTTTCTGAAAAATGTTTGTTGCTGATTGGGGCAAAGTTTTCTTATGTTGATGGCATTTTAAGCTTCCGTACAGATGGGAATGGCTCGGACACCTGATGTCCTGATGAGAAGCTGTCCGAGTACTGGCTGGGGGAGAAATACACCCGAGAAAAAGTTTAATCAACCCTCAAAAGAAGAAGAAAAAGAACATAACACCTGGTTGTGAGTAGCCTGACATGAGGTTTCACATTGCCCCGACCTATAGAGTATAGGCATGCATATATAGCTTTATTTAGACCTATTAACGGTTGTTTCTTTACCTTTCAAACGTCTAAATGTCATTTCAGTTAGCAATCATGAGAAGTAACATCTTTTTGGGAAGAGCCTCACACAAAAGTAAGTTCCGGGTTTTTTTTTTCAAGTGACTTACATCTATGCATGGTAGAGATAACACATGTACCTTACTGACGCTTGTTCAACAATGTGTTTAGTTATAAACTATACCTAGATAATACTATAGGCTATACTGGTCTACAGGGCGGCAAACTCCAAGTTCCAAATAAGTAACAGGAAAACATCTATTGAAAAATCATGTGTAGTATCTGTTCCCTTTCGAGGGGAATGGTGATGCACACCTGACGATGCTCACACAGTCACAGTCCCGATGCAAGGGGACTGGGGCTGAGAGCGGATCAGTCGTTTGGTAGTTTGGTTTTCGTGCCCAGGTTCTTAAAAAGTACATCTCTTGAAAAATGTGATCAAACCCTTTCCATTTCATTTTTGGCATTTTGTATGAGAACGTGTTTATCTACAAATATTCCTGGTGCTAAAAAAATTGGGTGAATATGAGATATATCGACAACTCGGTTTATGCTTTGAAGAGGAGCAGCCTAGAATCTGTTTACTGGTGAGTATATATAGATGCTAGGATTCCAGTATTGCAAACCTTTGCTCCTTCAAGCTTCTTCAAAATCGCTTTGTCAAGCCGAGCCTATTACAATAATTAATGTAGGCCAAACAGTCCATGACAGTTTGGCCTACCAGGGATATAGTCGTGTGACCTTATAATATGGCACGGTACGTAATGCAAAGCGGAGCGTTCAGTGTCACCATAGCAACGCGAAAGTAAAGTACTGGCAAGTTTTCTGGTGAATGTACTCCGTATATATATCTTGTTACAAATAATATGATCATATCTCTTCCAGGAAATCCAGGGATATGGTTATGATATCTACCCCTTATATCGATATCAAGGGTTAGTATACCTACACTAGTGTACACTTATAGTGAGGTGTGGAGGGAAAGAGGGATCATGGCCAAAATCCCAAGATTAGAAGAACACCTCATCCATAAAAAAAGTATTTTGTCCAAATAAAAATCCAATGCCAGAAACAAACAAAAAATCCCATTACTAATAAAAAATATGTTTTCATTAAAAAATCTGGAATGCCTGTATCTGTGAGTTATTAGCGGACGTTATATTTTGTAGTTGCCAAGTATGCGGCTTCCGTTGAAGATGTTATTAATAACAGATAACCGGACAGATAACACTGAAAGTAGTATCCAGGGCCTTTACTTGCAGCCTAGTTCCGCGACACTGCAGGTTATGATCCGAGGACGGCTGTTAATATGTGCGGGCGGAAATTTCCGTGGACTATTTTAATCCGGGGACGGTACAAAACATGCTGGGTCTGTCCTCGGATTATAAGGGGGACGTAGGTCACCTAATCTTACCAAAGGGAAATCAAAAGATGTCGTATAGATACAGATGCATATAGTGACATATATACAACGCTTTCTTAGTAAAGAAAAGTCTTGCTTACGGTTGGAGGGAGGGGGGCGGGAGGGAGATATCATTGATTAAAACTCAATCCAGGGAGCTGCCATCTTGTCATTCTATGATGTCCAAATCTCTTTGTTATCTCTTCTAGTTTCACATTGCTTTCGTTGCCATGGTTTCATTCTGGAAGTAAGCCGAGTTGCTTCTGCATGGTAACACTACCAGCAGGATAGCCAAGTTTGAGGAATTTGTAAAAGATCCTATCACCTAATCTTTCAAAATACCACTTTATGCCAAAAGACTGGGAAAAACAAAGATTACCATACAAATTCGCAACAATTAACAATATGAACAGCGCTATTTGCACGTATAAACTTTTAAGTCTTCGTCGTAGAATTTTCAATCAGCATTCAAGACGTTGAGTCTTCCATTAATTCTGTTTTATCTCTTGAAAGTGGGGGGGGGGGACGTTCATCATACTGTGTCTTTTTCATCTTGATTATTATTAATATTAATAATAATGGGTTTCTTCTCTCTATCTTTAAAAAAGAGAAAAGTTCACAAAAGGGGCAAATAACTCATTTGGCATGTTTTGATGGTGGTCTCTTGTCAACTACGGCTTTATACCCGTCAAGACTGTGCCAAAAGATACACATAGGTTGATACCGTCAATAAATATATACATATCTATGGGGAGGATACAATATGGCGACACATATTTGTTGTGGTTTTACCCGGTTGTACCGTGCGGTGTATGACCTTGATCCATTTTCGAAATTCTCAGAATTCAACTAACGCGGTACTTATATATACTGCATGGTAGGTGTTATACTGATTATAGGCCTGTATTGTCAGTTGAAACTACCATCACGTTCGTTAGCGGATGGTCATAACAAACGGGGGTACATTTTTGAAAGACGTTAGCTATTCTCATCATCCATGACATTGTCATTTTAACCATTTTCTTTTTTACCCACATTGACGGGTTGAAAGAACCACTGTTAGCCGCTGGCTCATAGATGATTCCGTTTAACTATTGTTTGAAGGTTGTATAAAGGAGAGATCATAACCTCAGTCAAGGGTATAAATGTGTTGTATTTATTATATAGCATTTGGTGGCACGTTCTTTTTTATTACTTACAAGTTACAGGAGGCATCATGAATCTCTGTGGTCGTGATGGCGTACTGGTGTTTGTGTATGTGTGTGTGTATGTTTGTGCGTGCGTCTGTGTGGATCTGACACTGTTGTATATATGCACGATAACTGAAACAAGTATATGACGGCTGAACTGGACTTTGATAGAGCGTGTGGATTTGGCTTAGTGAGTAAAAGAACCCTGTTGAAACTGTTGGAGGCTTTCAGGTCATTTGAGGTCAATAGAGGTCAAAGTCTGAAACACCTTGTAAATACGATTACGCTTCTTTGTTATATTGTTATAAGCCGAAAGTTTCAGGGTTGGGGAGGAACGGGAAGGGAAGGGGGGGGGGGTTTAGGAGGGTGGAAGCCATTGCAGGGGGTAACTTTCCCATCATATTTCTCCAATTTCTGCCAAATCTGATATTTCCTACATGAGTCACTTCTGTCGTAACAGTTTTGAGTTTTTCACTTACCCGGTGACCGGTGGTACCAGCAAAGTAGGGCATCCATCATGTATAAAGACTACGGTCCGATTTCATTCAGTGTCCCATTTCGGAGGAATGATTACAAATGTTCAATCGCAAACTTCGCACCCTTCTCTTCCTCCCTCATCATACAAACGAAATTGGAAAAACCAACGATTGGAAAAGCTTGTCAAGTATAGTCACTGTTACTGCGAATTGAGTATTCTGTAGGTAAGATATCAAAATACGTTAAATTATCAAAATGAACCAATTTATGATTATGTTGGTGATTCAGAACCATTAGGAAATAACTCTCAGCATTATTTTGCAGGCTATGGGATGGGAGGGGGAGCAATAATCATGACATTAAAGACATATTCTTCAGGTCATGCGGTATCTTTCGCAACACCATTGTAGACCTTTTTTGGCGTTCCATAGTCTCTTTGCAACCTGAGTGTACATTTGCTTGCATAGGACTTGATCAAGGTCGTTTTCAATTTATTAGTAAGCGAAAACTGTATAACAAGCAAAATTATAGGACTCCTTTTGAAAGTTCGCGTGATGATACACTGATGATAATAAATGACCGCAAAGTAATGCAACATCCGCGAGTTTTCCTGTACTTTTCACAGGGTCACTGCAGTAACAAGTTAAGGCCTGGTTGGACAAGGAGTGTATGCATGGTTCTCCCATGGAAATATGGCATCTCCTGTGGTTTGACCGATGGTACACTTTCAGTGGAAAAGTACGGATCGTCTTCCCTGTATCAACATACCAACTCTAGAGTATAAGGTCACTCATTCTTGTGTATACACATGAGGAATTGCTCGTGGATACAGGCGCATATATAGTTCCTCAAAGTTAAGATAACACGCCCGATTGGGTAAAAGTAACAAAACCTAATATCCTTTTTTTTCTTTTTGATATGGCCTGTAATAGTAGCCATGCATAGAGTCAGCATAGTCATAGTCAATGATAAGCTTGTATATAGAGAACCTTATATGCGAAGTGTTTGGTTGAACTTGAGTGCCTGTTAGTCTACGGGAACACTATTAGCCAATCATATTCGATATTTTTCTGTGACGTAACGAGAATTGACGCAAATGATTGCATGGATAATAGAGGTTATATAGCTTAACTTGACTAACAATACTGCAGTGGGTGTGCATAATTTACTGTGATTGTTCGTATCCAAATTGCGTTCCTCTTTCTCCCCTTCTCTGTCTCCCTATTCTCTTTAACCCCTCCTTACCTCATCGAATCGGTGATTTAAACAGTTCTCGGCCCATTAAATATTGTTATTAATTGTATTGTTGTGTAAAAGTAAGTTGGCTTGACGTTTCGATCCTAGCAGGATCTTCTTCAAAGGCTAAATATTTAGCCTTTGAAGAAGATCCTGCTAGGATCGAAACGTCAGGCCAACCTTCTTTTACACATTCTCCTACACAGGCTCTTTAGTGGATAAGCAGTTTGCTAACAGTTTTATTCTATTTTAATTGTAATGTTATGTACTTCGATATGAATTAATCATCCATACGAAGCATCGCTGTCCCTCCAATCAACGAGCTCCATCCCTGTGACGTCATGCACGCAAACCTACTTTGATTCATGTATATTTATTGTATTAATATGTAGACCCACTTATAGATCCCACGCAGTGCTTATCTGAATATAACCTGACTTGATGCTTATAAAATCCAAATAGGATATAATTCACAGAATATACCTCAC
>KN884312.1:31788-54856 GCA_000934455.1 Apostichopus parvimensis
CCACATGACTTCACCAAGGTACTTTATCAGAAAGTACATGTGGTATATATGTTGGTTATTGATTTGTGGACAATTTGCTTGTGATTGTCGATTATTCTGTAATATTAGCCCAACAGTCAGTTTGCAGTTCGGTTTCCAAATAGGCCTATACATGAAGGACATCTCTTAACTTCATCTCTTTGGAATGTACATGCTCGTCATATTAAAGTATACGGTACAATGTCAACTGTTTCCTATACTTCACATATATATTACAGGAGCAGAGTTAATGCCTTCAATAATTTATGTTTTCAACACAGTATTCCAAACAATGGATAAATTCGAACAAATTACTTTCCACTGCTTATAGGCCTTCTATAAATGCAAGGGAGTGTATTGTTTGACAATCGTAAGAGTGGAAGGTACATTGTGAACTCGTAGTCACTAGTCTTATAGCTACTTGATGTCTTTGTATACATTTATATTATCTGTAGTTTTATTGTTAACTGAAATTTCCGATTTGCTGTATATATTTGTTGCGCGTAAAGATTCATTAGAATATAATTAGTATTAACAGAAGCTGTTGTTTAATATAGTTTATCATGTGAAACATTCTAATAGCAGGGAGGTATGTCACCTCTAGTATCTGCAAACTTGTTTGAACAGTTTTTTCTTTCTGGTTTCAACTTCATCTTTCTTTCCTTTTCTTGCTTTTTATGTTACTAGCCTAGATTTTCTGATATTCGTTTTGGTTTATACTTTTCCAAGAGTAATTTTACATGCATTCGCTACGGCTGAGATTACGTTAACGAGAACATTTTGAGTAACTTTCAAATAAATGGAAATGCTCATAGACAAGATTATCCTTGTGTTGCTTTTTTTATATTATTATTAATTCTCATATTTCCATCTCCCGGCCTGGCAATGATTCTCTTTACAAACTGCTTTAAGTTGAGCAGACATTCATCTTTCTAATCGGTGATTTCCGGCAATATCCAGATCCGTTCTCCAACTGATAAACCAACACGATATACAATGTCAATTCCAAACTAAGCAAGGGGGTTTGGGGAGGGGATATGCTATATAAAATTGATGATAATACTGACTTGATGACTGTTGAACTTTGTTCCAATATCAAACAACCCACCACCCACCATTTTGTTTTGTTTGAGATATTCAACTTTATTAGGCAAAATCTCGGCCAGTATGTGCCATTTGATACTTGTAATAATGACAAAAAAAAACAGACAAATAAGATAGCGAAAATGTGCTCATTTTGGAAGACGAAAGTGAAAAACCAGTCCTAAAACTTCCATTGGGAACTTAATTCACCATCTAAGTTAGCCTCATGATAAAGATTATAGGTTGCTCAGATATGTGTTCCGTTCTTACCGTTTTGTTGTTGTTCCTGCTGTTGTTGATAGATTGATCAAAGCAAGAGCGGGGGCGGGGATACTGCAGGTCAAGACATTATTGAAGTCATGTGTCGCTCATAACTTTTAAAAGCAATGGAATGTACAAGTTATGAATATGCACTGACATACACAAAGACAAAAACATACAAACGCTATCCGAAGGATCGGGCGACTCTGCATTTGTATTCACAATCAGACGGAAGCATAGAGAGCTAGCCTAGTGTAATTTGCTTCCCGAAATGCGACTTATTATCAGTCATGCATGCGCAGTTGCGCTTTTCGTGTGCAAGTCGTATGATTGACAGGTCTTTTCATCGCCTCTTGAAATATGACTACTATTCCAAACGAAAGCTTGAAAGCTTTAAGTCTCGAACAATTTTTAATTGTTGAAAACCTTCAATATGGACACGATATAAACAATATTTGGCTACTTTGGATTGATTTGCTTAGGCGACAACCGCTTAAGCTGGCCTTTGAGATTAGTGTTGGTTGATTGGTTTTATATTAGGGGTCTGCATGTTGAAGAGAATGAATAAAAGTACGTGTGGTGCAAAAATTGAGGCAATTATAAACCCCCTTGGGCCTTCTATAATTATAACGCACGACAACTGTTTACTGGTGAGTATAAAGAGGCTTCTTTAAAAACGAATATACTAGTCTATGAGCCCTCATAGCTTAAAAATCTAAACATGGCCATGACTCGGAAATTGAAGGTGCCATGATCAAAATGTCAGCTATCATGTGATGGGTAAGGTTGGCCTAGTGAGAACTTCTAGAAGTACCTTGAGACCGCATACTTTAATGATTTAGTGTGCCAGTCAATGGGGCATTTTGATGGTGTCTGCTACCAAGCCTTTCTATCAATGGGTCCACACCACACCAAGACAATAGGCACAGCAATGTACCCCACCACAGCTTCAAAGGCTCAATCAGGTTTGTTGTTTCTCCGTCTGGAACCAGACAGCGGAGAACGGGTAATCAGAGGTCTACTGCCATTGGACACAGGGTCGATTAAGAGTCCAGGGAAAATATGAGATAAAGAATGTATTGTCATGTTGACATTTATGAACATATGTCTGTATATCTGAAGCTCTTGGGTGCAAACGAAATGTCACAGCATACGTTTACTGACAGAAATATAACTTTGCCGACAAACTGCAAATTTCAAGAAGGAAAAACCTTTCCCTTATACCACATTGGCTTGTAGCATTACCTTCAGTTATTTCATTGGTTTATACATTTTACTTCCTGTCATAGAAATCCTTTTTACCTTCTTGGAAGAAATATGACAAATAAAAACCAATAATGACAAAAAGAGATAAAAAGAATTATTTACAGTTAGACACTCTTACAGTGATTTGTTATTATTATTATTATATTATTATGCTTTCTTTTGTGAAGAGGTGGGAAACAGTGGACAAAGTGATACTAGAAGATGGTACTACCAAGGTGTATGGAATCAAGGTGTGTTACAAGAGATAACAGCCATATTATTACAAAACATGTATCTATGATAATAACTATTGGTTAATCTCAAAGTAGATATAAACATTATCTTAATTGTTTTTACACTACAGAAATGTACAAAAAAAATTGCACCATCTTGAGACAACCTTTCAGAGGAATGCTTTGTTAGGAATAAAACATAAATAAATAAATAGATAGATAAAATGGAAAAAATCCCGTAATTTAAATGAAAAGTGTACCACATGACAACACTATTATATAGCACTGAATGAACAGTTACCTCTGCAGACAATTGAGAATGTACAATGGTTTGGGTTGGTCACTATCAGCTCCTACTCCTCCCCAATTCAATCCCCTCCCTCCCCCCTCGCCCCCCCTCCATGTTGACCCCATGATATGACAATTTTATACACCAAATTAGAAACATTTTTTATCTATTACTGCAATAGATATGAAAATAATAAATGAACATTTTTGCATGCAACAAATACATTGTTTGTCAACTATTCACTGAAAGTACGAAAAACTGTATTATTCAAAATGAATGAAGAGTGCAAAATCGAGGTGAAAGACAATTAAAACTATGTAGTAGAGGGAGGCCACAGAAATGTGTAAAATAGAAACACAACACCAGTGGTAAGTGGCAGACAGTAGACAGACAGATATCATTACATGTAAACATGGACTAAAGCAGTGCAATTTGAGAACTCCTTCAAACATTCTTCCCTTAGTTAGTACAAAATGCAGCCCCTGGATATTTCTTGCATAATAATGTTGCAGTATTTATTAACAGTTCCTAAAATAATGATTCCATAATGAAGAAGACGAAGAAGATGAAGAGGAGGAGAAGGAGGGGGAGGAAGTAATGAAGGACAGCGATGAAAAAAAGATAAAGACATTCATAACAGAGGATGACAAAATATTCAAAGACTGACTGGCGAATGATTGAAAAACTGGCCATCTTGATGAAATACGAATAAATCTGATAGACTGGGCATAAGATAAGATTACAGAATATGACCTGATAAACAGAAAGAAGGAAATAGATACCATTAACGATGATGACGTCGTTAGAAATATCTTTTGAAACATTTTGGGTGTTGTAAAATTTCACACACTGGTATCATATCTGAATGTTTCATTTTTAAAAAGTCTCCTCAAAATTAACGTACCCAGACTCTTTTGGGCAGTAGAATGAGGGGGAGGGCAGTAGACTGGAACTAGCTGGTCACAGAGAGGACAATGCTAAAAGGTTTTTTTTAATGCTCATGGCACTGTACAGAGGGACTGCAGTTGCTTGTGACAGGCACAAAAGAGAGGACTGAAGTTAAACAATCCATACTTCGCCGCTGCTAGAAACCAATGACAAAAACCAAGAATGTGAGATAACAATTTTTCACGGCATGTTTTCACTTTGAAGGAAATATTCATGAGTCCAAGGTCGCCAAACGTACAAAGCTATGATGAAAACTGCAAGGTTTCTCTGCTTTGGTATTTTGTTAATGCTGATGGCTTTTGACTTGAATTAGCTGCTCATTTTTGCTGAACGGATGGTGAGTCTGCTTGTTTGCTTGGCCTGCATAATAAACAACTCTATGTGGCTTAACTTCTTCCATTTCCCACATCCTTTAATCTAATAGCTGTCAAAGTTGCAATATCTGAAAATTATCACTGAATAAGTAATAGCTCTGAATTTTTATGGAAATGTATTCTGTAGCTGTTATAGAAACACCTCTGACTGCCCCTTATCACCAATTTCTGTTGACCAACCTTTTGTACATCTACTTCTGGCATCTCCTGGTTAAAATGGAACCTACTTACTGGGAAAGGTGGGAACCTGTCGGGTTGCAGCTGTCAAGTTTGACGGCCGTGCCTCATCGATTTCACGTCCACAATGATAATGAAACACCCATCTCAGTCAAGTATCGCCTCGTTTAAAAAGATACCCTATTTGACAGAATTCATGGGTCTTGTTTGCATATTGAATACTAAGCCTACGATGTTGCACTTTTGTGTCACGAAATATTTGACTCTCTCCATCTCAAATGCAGGAATCTTCTTCAAAACCTTGAATTCATTTACAAAATTACACAAGCCTTTGAGCTGCCTTGTGATGATTTGCTTTTCGCACTGCTTCTGCCAGACTTTGGACGGTCAGCCTTCTCCTGACGGGATATTTCTTTCGAACTGGACGGCCTGTCGTCCTCGCTCCCAAAGCCTTGCATTTGCTTCGTCTTATCAGCATCCTTTACAGCTATCTTCAAAGCGTTTGGGTCACTTTTCTCATTTGTCGTCATTTGTCCTTTCTGAAAACCAAAATGCTAAGATTATCACAAGAATCTGAAATAGCATTATACATATTCAGTAGGTTGGCTTTAGAGAACATTTTCTGTAGGCTATGTTGACTGTTCAAATTCAAGGATATCAAAACAAACCAGATTGAATTAATTAATAATAATAATAATAGGAATTTATAAAGCGCAAAATGCAAAAGCCTCTATTAAAGCGCTGGTTTAGCGCTTATTAGAGACATTTTCTACAGAGCTGCAACTCTCTCACTTACAGTAGCAATGTCTGATAGCTTAATACATCGTCATATACCTAGTTTACACTAAAGAATCTTATAGTTAACTGTAACTTTAATGTCTCCCTCCACACAAACATTTTACATAACACTACATACATTTCTTCTAGTTTGTTGCATATGTGTTTCATATGTCTGATGAGATTGTCACTCTACTAACTGTCTCTGAAGGAATCATCTAAACCTTTAAAACAACATACCTACCTACACTCGGTATGGGCCTACATCAATTTGACTTTTACAGCGGATGTACTTGGGCCTACTCTAATTTGGATATAAGATTCCGGATAATTGTTGTCACATGATTACTTTCATTAAAATGCACATTTTTGGCAAAAACTGCTTTAAAGAATTTGTAAAGCACACATCAGGAGCTGCTTTAATTTAAACAAAGCATGATCTATGATCTATGTAGAGAGAAGTAAGCAATTCCTTAAAGCGCCTTTTCAAGTACCTGTTAAATTTCGCTCTTGTTTCGCTATCTTCGGCCGTTTGTTCGCAACATGATTGTAATTTATCATACTTCAAGTCTCATATTCCACTCTGAGTAATTTGCTCTGGACATTTTCATTGACAGTAGAGTAAAGAACACTTTAGTGTTAACCAAATACTTATCTCACAGAACATTTTACCTTTTACGATACTCCATGATTTTGGTCTCCTCTCCTTTATGCTTCTTCATGATAGCAATCTTTTTCATTACTTTTACCAACTTACCTGAGCATCTGTATAAAGCTGGGTAGCCCCTTTGCTGGTGTTCACCTTCACTGCTTGCCCGTTGTAGCCTTTGTCGTTCAATCTCTGAACTAATTCTCCAATCTGATCACATCCCCAATAGAAGTCAGTTTGCATTTCTGTCAAATGAAGTAAGCAAGAGATGTTTACATATTTTTGCTTAGAAATACATAACTTGCTAATTTGCTGATGTTAATCAGAGGTGCCACCAGCAGTTGGAGCAAAACATCTGAAATTGGCAGCGGGTCAACGTGATTTACAACTGTCCAAAAAAAAACAGTATTAGAACTTGGCTTTCAATATCCTTAGTTACATACATGTGCACACACAAACACAATTAGCATAGCCTAGGCTCTAACAGTAACACTAACACTTGAACATATAAACACATCCTTCCATCCTACATCGATTATACCACTGTATCTGCATTATTTTTTTTAAGGTTAATGAAAACCACAGTTTGTTAAAACTAAACAGAAATGCGACATGGAAACCGGTGGAAACAAATCGGAAATATACTATTTTTTTTTTAAAAATCTGACAAAAACGGAAAAGTGGCATATCTGATTGATGTGGACTCAATTAAACAACCCATTTTTTTGTCTTTCCAAAATACACTGACACATAAAATAGATAATTCATATCTTCTGCTGCATGATCAAACGACAAAATTGATATTAACCCATACTACAGGAATGCAGTACAGTGTGATTGTGAATACAGACCTATCCTATCCATGGTAAGCAGTGAGAGTTCCTTTTCCAAAGGTCCAGGAGGAGGCCATTGCATTGATTCAAGTATCACTGGTATCACAGGTGTTCCCCTCTCTCGGGCCTCCTCGATGGCATTCTGGATCCTGGCACTGCCAGCACCCTCTGGTCCTATGCACACCACGAGGCACCCATGTGTCTGGATTGCGGGTTCCGGTAATGGATTGCTCAACAGATATTTGTCTGACAGAGTAGTGGTAAAACCTTTCGAGTTTAACCTGTTAAAGGAATGCAACAGATACGTTTTTATATACACAGGTGAGTTTCTTTACTTCAACAAACTTATCAGTGTATAGATAAGGAATGTACAAGCAAAACACCATGATGCAGAAGCATAAATGGTCTTAAGATAATTCACCTTTGACCTCAAAATCCTGAATATTACACTAACTGACAGTTTTAAAGTTGCTTAGGGGGGGAAACTTGTAATGTCAATGGCCTTTGGCAAATTTCAAACTACAACCATTAATGACACTTTAAAAAAAACTAATTTTAAAATTTTGATATTAAATTTTGAAAAGCGGAAATGATTCATTATTCCACAATAATTAGCAGCAGCTCTTATATGCCATGGACACATTTATGATGCCAGTCCAAATGACTTCCAAAATAAGACTTGACTTTATTGAAAGCTGATAATCTTCCATATCAAATCTGTTCTAATTTTGCATCTAGGACTTTGGATAGATCTGTCTGACCATCAGCATGGAACTATGCTAATTTTTATTTGCAAAACCTGTTTTTTTTACAGGCAACAATATAAATTTTTCCCCAAATTTGCTTCAAACAGAAGGCACATAGCTCTGATGGGTTTCTAAGTGAATACACTTGATCGCAAGCAGCATTGTATCTAACCTCTCAATATTGTAGTCTCACCTTGCTTGTATGTAAGTTGCTTCATTGTACCTCGTCACATCACAATGAATGTAGATTTTATATTGGTTCAAACTGTTCTCTTTTCTTGCTACAGATGAAGCCGGGCGATTTCTCCTCGAACTGGCTGTCTCTTTCTGGCCTGGATTGAAGAAGAAGAGGACAACGTATCTCATCAAATGCAGCTGCCACCAAATTGTGGCAATCAATCAGTGTTTATTGATAAACCTAAAATGCTCCCATTAAGCTTTTAAATATTTTTTCCCGTGGATGCTTGTGCACACTAGTATTAATCACATATTAAGAAGGCAACCCAGAAAGTTTCATAACATTCAACTTTTTTCCCCATTCTTTGACATTCTGTAAGTACTATTAGCTCTTAACTATAAACTATTAATTTAAAAAGAAAAAGGAAAGGAATTTAAATTCTGTTAACGTTAATAACGCCAAAGGAACAAATGAATGAAAATATTCAGAAGCAGTGCCTCTTCTCACCTCCATTCACTACTGCAAAAATTGTATTCAGTGTTATTCTACTCATTAAAGGGTGTGAAGACTCGCGCAAAAAGAAACGTCTAATGCCGGTAATCTGACCTAGTTTCGAATGAGGTGTAACAGAAGTGTTAGACACCACCATCGATCCCAGAAAATACACACACAGCTTGCTACCTTCGGTAATTAGACACTAGTGTCCAGTCAGTATATACAGCTGCGGTCAATACCCACAGCAGTGTACAACGATACAGCGATGGACATCTCAGGTCCAGCTAAAGATAACAAGGTATCACGTTTCATTACTGTCTGCATTTTGTAGCGACAAGCAGAAAACTATACTTGCAAGCAACGGAAAGTTAACTTTTTCAGAGCGCGGCACGCGGTTTGGGGCGAGTCTTCAATGCCTTTAACCACATGGTTGGCAGATGTTGCCATATCTGTGTCACATTTGTTTTGACTATATTTCAGTTTTTTCCTACTTCCCAGGTTGAGAGAAAGCTTCCAGTGGTTTAGTACTACAAACATTCCTTTGATTAGTTGAAACACCTGTGTTAAAAGCAGCTACTAGCTAGTTGAGTTACCTGAGTGATTTCTTTGCTGTCCGATTGCAAAATGCAATTCCAAAGTATCATGTCAATTGACAAAGTTCTAGGTTTCATCAAAATCCACTTAAAGTGGTGAAGCAAAACTTAAACTGTAGAAATTTGTTTAAAATTTACATGTGTCTAAACTACTGTGAAAAGTGTGTGGGTGAGGAAATCTTTAGGACTGGAATGAATCCACTAATAACCACTCGGTAACCTTATTTTCCAAACAAAAAATCTATGAGAGAATCTTGCATTAAAAAAACAATAAATGGTTTGATGGGTTTGATAAAATCCCTAAAAAATCTGAGCAAAGCATGTTTTAAGTTCTTCAATCAGAAGTAACAACATGACTATGACATTGATTTACAAAAACATTTGTATTTTGTTTGTGAAGGCAGATCATGTGTAGTGTATTCATGTAAAAAGGTCTCATAGAGAATTCTGACACTCTTTTTGACAAAGTCAACCTTATAAATGCTTTCAATCAATGATAAGCAGACAGTTAGATAACTCGATGCGGGACAAACAGATTAGCTGAATGAGAAGAACTGATAAAATATTAGATTCAATGACACATATCACCTTATTTTTTTGGCATATTGTCTTACCTCCTTGCATTTTCTTTCTACGTTTCCACACCTTCATAGTATACATGCACCATGCCAGCTCTTCTGTTAACAGAATATTTACAAGTTTTATGCTAAGAAGATTTCAACTTACCCTAGATGAATTTCTCCTTGAGGTTTCAAGTACTTTTTGAGAACACTAACAAAATTCCAAATTTTAAGAATGTATATTTGTGGAGTTTCTAGCTCTCTGGCTTACTAGCAGAAATTGGCGATGACAGTTCAAATATTATTTCAAATATTTCAAATTTCAATGCACAAATGTGGTTTGAGATTGGCAGTGAAGAGAGAGAGGTAAAACTTTGCTAGTAAGTGACCAGTGGCAGTTGGACTATTCTTCTAGTACAGTTAGTGGCAATACATGAATCACATTGAAAAAAATGTAAATATTTCCCAGAAATAAACATTGAATCTGAAAGTAGGCTGACACCTAAGTAAAGTATTTTAACTTAGCAGAGATCCACAAAACAAACTTTCCACTGAAAAATGGGACTCATTTACATGATTGAGTAAAACATATTGGAATTTATTTAAACATTATATACACTGAAGATTGATAGAAAGGAAGTGTTAATATGAAATTCATATTACTATCATTCACAGAATTTGTGGAAATTAATAAAATAAAATTAATTCATGGATGTTAAAATGTGTTATTTCTATAGGTATGTTCAAGTAGCCATTTAAAAAAAAAAAAATTAGATGTTGAAATATCTAGTCTCCCTCAAGCTCCTTCCTGTTTAGTTTTCTGGTAGGTGTTATGAACAGCAACCTGTAAAAAGTTTTTCTCTAAGATTTGAACTAATCCTCTTTTTACATTCCCTGTAAAGGTATCCCCCCCCCCCCCCTTCAAATTTGGCATCCACCCAAGTAAAATGGTTCTTCTATGCCTCAATGTGAGATATTCCAATACCACACATGAATCTGTCTCTTCTGCTCTTCTTGAGTTATCACTTAACAAAACATTACAAACAGAATAGAGTTCACTCCACATATAAGGTGAGAAAGTAGAACAAGATGTCACACATTGATAGTGGCCTTGGTTAATGAGTCTCTAAGTGCATTGAAGCAGCTCTTTGAGAAGGTCTACGATAAATCTTCTCATGCTCAATTCCCATTAACAGAGTACTCCAATTGACTGGACGGGGCAACTTTTTTCATTTCAAAAATAACGGATTGGAATCAAGTTTTCATAAGTGATTATTAATACTACAGTAACATAGAGGAGTGTCCGGACGATGAAATCTTGCGGACCACATGGAATCATGCATTGGTGACTCATTAACATGATTGATTTTGTGCAACAAATAGATATATATCTACAGTCTGACCAAGTGCAATTTTTCTTTTAGTAATATTAATACTTGGTAGCTTTGATAAATTTGCTGACTAAATACAAAAAAAAAAAAAAAAATCTGATACTAATGAAGCAGCAGTCACTACTATTTTTAGATAGATAAACTAGGCTTAGTTATGGCAGTATTGTTATCATCGAAAAACACTATCCCTGATATCACATAGTGAAATGTTATGCAAAATTGGGCAAATGGCTATATAAATGGATAGATGTACATGCAGTTTTGGTCCTCAGGAATCATAGAATTTTATGAGAGACAAACTTCAGAGCTGTTAAACAATATCTAAATACTTAACAACTATTCTATGCTGGTCACTGGTCTTATCAATATCTTCCAGCTAAATAACAACATTATCCAGATTTTATACTCTATCATAATTTACACAATTAAATTTTTACTTGTTTTGAAAATTTTTATAATGAGATGAAATAAGAAACTATGGGTGTTTTGTAATACCTTCAATTCAGCTTAAATTTTCTATTTTGCCATATCTACTTTGAATTTGTGTCTACTTTGCCCTGAGTGTGTATCTATAGATACTTCAGGTATATAGCAAACATCTGCTTTTTGGTTTCACAACATTTAAGAAACAGTTTTCCCTGTTGCAATCCTCCCAACGTACTTACAAAACAGTGGACTTTTGTTTCCCCGAGATTTGATGGAATGACTTCTCTTCATGACCCAAGAAACACAAAACCACTCTGAGAGGTGTGAAACTATTAAGTTTCATCAAATTTTGCAATTATGGCCAAAATAAGTGATGAGAGACTTAAAGGAGCATGCAGTGTTTTTGCTAAGCATTTAAATAGCACCAAGGCACCAGAGATACAATGCAAGAGGACATGTGACAACTGAATAAATTTTAACTTCCTACAACCGTATCTCCAAGTTAGATCTGAAATTTTGAAGGATGGAAACAGGCTAGTTAAACTATCCCTTTAATTGTCTACTAATAAGATTGAAGTTTGTAAACTAATCTATAGATGTCAAAATAGATATAGCTATATAGCCTACCCAAAGGCCCTCATTAATTAACGTCTTTAATACGAAAGACCACCCTAGTTATCGTCAAATTGATGGTTAGATACAAATCTCTCTGCATATTGATTACCCAAAAAAATAAAATGGAAAAAGGGTTTTGAGATGAACATTAAACAGAGGGGCTAACGACAGGCCACCAGACAATATCCTGACTAAACCTTTCACCTGATTTGATTACAAATCATCAAACTTTTGGCAGATGGATTGTCTCTAAGGACTTAATTACAAAGCTACTTTTCAATTCCCATCAAGTTTTGTCAGTATATTCTGCTAACGTTTAGTAAGAAGGCTACTGTACGGACTGCTTCTACCTGCCCAGAGAGTTTTAAATACGATTGAAATATAGCATTTACCATTTTTTTTCATAACATGTTAAACCTCCTGTTCTCATTTCTTGTACAAGTATGCATATTAAAGCTAGGGTTGGTAAATCTACAATGCAAGTGTTGTATGCCTAAGCTAGATAAGGTCACATCGAATATGAACACTTTGTTTAGAGGTACTGTAGTATGCAATATTGATTTCATCTGGCCATCCACCATTCTCTGATTCACCTTCTGAACTTTGGAACATACTTCCCACTGACATAAAAAACAGTTTCAAATGTCAACACTTTTAGAAGGAAACTTATGACTGTAAGACTGTTCTCAAGAGTGTTTTCTTGACTCTAAGCACCACTAAACACCACTTGACTTTGGATACTAGGTGCTATATAAATGTTTTTGGAATGATTGATTGAATAGCAGCTTGAAGTTTGCTAGGACCTAGCCTTCTTTGAATATAACAATCATTTTCATTCATTGGTATTAAGGCTTAACTACCACATGGATTCTTGGCTACTACTGGGTCTGAAGAAGAAAAAAACCCTTCTATTTCTGACAGGTCTCTAATAAAGTCATATATATATGAGAAGCAAGAAGGAACGAATCAATGAATGAAAGGGCAAATGATAAAACAAAAGACGAATACATACTTGTTTGACTTTGCCTATACTCTGCACAAAATTGCAGATCACATTTCATTTTAAAAGCTTATATACCACAAAACTTTGGGTGGAGATTGTGTTTCAAAATGAGCAAAATTTCTAGGGAAGTCTGTAAAATAGACTTTTCAACAGGCACGGCCAGGTGTGACTACTTTCTCTTTAAGTTTACTTTTGCATATATATATATACATGTTCAGAAGATTTGGAAGTAATCATACAACAATAAAATTGAGTATATCCCCACAAGTCTTTACAGGGATGTTATACTTACTTTATAGCACATTAGTTTAGGCAATGATGATTCTGTATACTAAATCTTCACATTAACATAATCAGACCTTTTTTGTTTTCGCTTGCAAAAACAACTGCTGTGATTTCGCCAAGGTTATCAATACTTTTACGATGCATACTGTATATATATATACGTCATGCCATACTGTGAACCAATCACAGAATTTTTTTTTTTTCAATAATGATTCCTTGCTATTAAAGTTAAATGAAATAATTTAAATAAAATGAAAACAACTACATTATTTTAAGAGAATTCAATCTTTAAACCCCATGAAAACTTTTGAAAAACAGGAAATGAGTAAGACAAATATTATTCAAGATAACCCTGCATGGATGAATTTCACAGGGACGTTTCACTTCTATATTTAGGAATACTGTGCCATAAATACACATTCAAGAGCATTGCTGACATTAAAGTCTACCACATGCAAAGTGAGAAGTTAATTCTTTATCTTTTTATCAACATCCCTTGAACTTGGAGGGTGGCATAGAAAGGGAAAAACCCAAAGAACTGCAGATGATTTGTCTGTCACATGACATTTAACTCAAACTTCAATCTTTTCCTTTATCTGTTCTATTTTTAAAACTATGATGTCTGTGGAAGGCTGAAGAGACGGATTGAAGAATGAAACAATACGTCCAAGAAAAATTAAACAGTTGAGTGCTAGTTACTGTATGTGTCTACAGCAATTAAAACAAAATAAACCTATGGAATGTTCCTTTAAGGCTACATTGATGGTGGTGTCAGCTCCTCAGTGCAGGCCTAAAATGTTTAAGATAATCCATTGTTTTATAAATACTAATTAATTAATTAACCAAAACATGTTCTTTTAACTTCATATGAACCAACAGAACACCCATGGATGACAGACAACAACACTTATCCTTCACAATTTGATGATGCATTGCAAGCATGTTATTTGAGGCTATTATATACATGTTTTCCTATTGACTATTGTGTTGGATCTGAGTAACTGATTTAATGGTCTGTGTGTTAGACTATATAGTCTAGCCACTTTAATTGATGAGCCCCAGGTGTTTAAAGGTGCAATTCTTAAAAATTATAAATGGTATGGAAATACAACATGGACTGGCAGCAGTATTTCTAATGGCTTAGAAACCTTATCAAAATTACTTTTGTGCCTTAAGCCAATCTTTAATGGGAGACTTTTTGTTAAACAGCAAACATGAAACCATTACTTCTATGCTGCAAATGTACTTCAGAACTAGTCTCTCTCCATCCACCCCTAACCCCCCCCCCTCTTCTCCCTACCCAATGCCTCCCCCAAATTCATCAATTCTAATGATCCTAATTACAGAACAAATGGATGCCAAAACCTGCCCATAATAAACAATGATGCTTGCATACAGCAATTCCTGACTCCACACAGAGACTCTTTACAAGCTATCATCATTTTCCAAGAGTAGCATTTAACTTAACGAATTGTAAACTGGATGATATTTGCTATATGAAATTTTTTGGCATATGATGTGGTTGATTTAAGGATATGTTCTTAGATCAATAATCTATTGGTAATGTTAAAATGCAGGGGATGTGCTCAGGAATATTTGAGTGCCAGGCAGATTTGTGCGATAGTATGATCAACGTCCTGGAGGAGGGGTCTCAGGGGTGGGGGTTCCCCTCCCCTTTGGAAAGTATCTTTCCTATTCTGGAGCTAACGTCTGTGGCAAGTATTCACCCATATTTTGGTAACGGTAAAATTTGTTAAATTAATCGCAAGAAAAAGTGCCAAGTGGAAATGTTTAAAATACTGTTTGTGCTGGGCATTTCAAAACTGCCAGGGCCAGCTGCGTTTTGTCGCCATACCGCTTGAGCACACCCCGATGACTTGCAATGACAAGTGTTGCCTTGTTTGTTTTTATTTCTTTGCTTGTTTGGAGAGGCATCTTGTATCACCAGCACGCGGCTAACTGCACAATTTGTGCGATTTGCAGTGACCAAAGTCGTTAGGAAAAGTTTGTTGAGCAAGAATAAATTCCCCTTTCTCTAATTATCAAGGTATTGGCCCTTACTCATGAATAATCATGAATGTTGCTGCTAAACACAAAGGGAGCAGAAATCTGCTCATTTCAGCCCTAATGTCCCAATAAAAACGGGGGGGGGGGGGGGGGGGGGGGGAAGGCAGGAGGACCTGACTAACATTTTATGTTACATCATGCAATCTTAGGTTCATTTTAATCCAATTACCATAGGGGCAGATAAAAGAGACTACCATGTTCTGTCTGCCAAAACTTTTTCGAATCTCACAACGCATTCAACAAATAATATGTTCAAGTTAAGGTTCTCTATGGATATTGTCCAAATAAATCACTGATTATGTTTCATAAACTTTACAATATGGGGAAATAGTTTTATGAGACGACAAAATGGTAAAATTAAGAGTCATTTCATTACATCTTGCCCAAAAAAAAATAAAAAGGGGACAAAAAATGAAGGAGAATTAAAAAAAAAATTGCCCTATGAAAGTTACACAATAATACCAGTTTTAATAATTGCCACTCAACCATTTCTACAATACATATCACTTAACTGTCAGGAAAACTTATTTTGGCCCATATCACTTTACTTACCACCCCCCCCCCCCTACTTTCTGATACAAATTTCTTTCTGTAATGGTATCTATCTCAGTGCTTTGAAGTGGGTAACTGTGACCATTTTTAGCTAGTTAAAGGTTTCATTTCATGTCTTATAATGCCATTTTTTGTTGCCACCTTCTTAGAACTGCTTACTTTCTCTTTTAACAAAGCAAGCAAATAGTTATCTTAAAACAAACCTAGTTTCTTTTGCTCATGGAGTTTGTTCTTCAAAGTTTCTATCTCAATCTCCCAGGCTTTGTGTTCCAAATCAGGAGGAGGACATTGATGAGATATGGTCACTACATCCCCTGAAGACAAGAAGAAAAAGAACCAGAAAACTCCTCAAAAGATTGACGAGACGAGGTAATGTAAAGCATGACAATAAGCTGTCTTCAAATCTTTAATCATTCTGAAAAACGATTTTTAGATCTGAGTGAAATATTTGTAAAGGAGGCATATAAACAACCAGACCATCCTCATTTACTTAATGACGATAATGGTGGATTGAAAAATTCCTTGAATATTTAAGACCTTATAAACTTCTCAAGAAAAACATAGAATCAATTTTAAATTTTTAAGTGTAACTGCAAATTAGCAAAAAAAGAAAGAAAAGAAAAACACATCATGAGATCGGATGAAATATGCTTTCGATTTATTTATTGTTTAAAAGAAAGAAAACTTTTAATCTCACCGTATCTGTATAGACTGATGAACGGATAAAGTCCACCAGAGAGTTGATCAAAGGCCTGCCACCAGAAGCAGGTGCCATTAAGACAGATGTATGCCACAACCACCTGTTGCTTCCTTGCCTCTGATTGGCTGACGTCCTCTGGGTACCAAACACCAAATCCAAGCCTGTCTCCTTTCTTGACGTTGGTTAGTTGAAAATCAACTAAAGAGAAACAATTGCATCAAAAACATTCAAGTTTCCATATTTATATTTCAGTGACTCTTTACAAAGTAATATTGATTAACGTGATGCAAAAAGTTTGGTTACATATATTTTTTCTGTGGGCCAAATTATGAAGATCTCTTCCGCTACATTAAGAAACAATTTCCAAATATTTCCTCCTCAAAAAGTAATGTTGCAAGGTGTTCAATTTACTGATAATTTTTTTGTAACCTTTTTTCTTAAAATGAATGTTTTAAACTCCTGAAGGAACTCTTTTGAGGGAAATCTGACAGACAATTATCGATAAAAAAAAACATTCAAAATAGTAAATACACATCAAATTGTCCCCATTAGAGACTTAGAGAGAACCTTAGTCACTTAAGCAGATTTAAATTGAGAGCGGCTGATTGACAAAAGCAGATGATTAAGCAACAGTAGTCTGAAGGAGTCGTAGGTCCATGGATAGGTGTGAGTTCATTCATGATGAACATACAGTATCCAGGAATGAGCCTGGGGTAACAAAAAAATCACGGAACTTTGCAAAGATTGCGGTATAGGCTCCAGTTTGCGTATGCTACAGTGTGTAAGCATAATAGTTTTTGTCCCCGAGGTAGAAAAGAAATCACGGATATTCGGCGTATTCTCGGAAAAAGCTCATGACTGAATATCACTTACAGTATTAACATAATTGCTGTGGTAAACGCCAACTGCCTGTGTTGACAGACTGAAGCCATTACCTTACCACTGGGTGAACATGAAATCAACCATGGCAAGAATGATCATGTGACACCAAAGTTTTGACCATTTGACCCAAAGAGTCCTTTCTTAGCAACTGGTAATGGGAAAGTACATGAAATGTTTGTATCAAACTCACTGTTTTGTTTGAAACTGTTGACAAAGGCGACTCCATTTAAATTGCATAGGTAGGATGCAATCCTGGCATCTGGCCTTTTCCGTAATTTCTTGAATCTGGGATGAGCCAGATTATTTGTGATGCCGATCCATGGAGCTTTGGGTACAACATGGTTGGGTGTGGGTAATAACTCATTCTGAACTGTAACTTCAAAATAACTCCAGTCTGAGGACCAAGGACATAAAACCAAAGAATCACAACAAAGAATAGACTTTCAAATGCACAGAGGAACCTAGAAGGTATACGTCCGATAGGGAGCATTATCTGTGAACTCTGCCATGTGTACAAAATACTACATGAAAGTATTAATATGAAGAGAGAATTCACCATAATTCTTTACCTGATAATAGTTTTATAGACAAACTCTTCTTGTCATTCATTTGTACACTGTAACAGCCTTCTGCTATCATTTGTAATATAATATGAATGCCTAGTCGATCTAAAGAAATGAAAACCACTTGGTCTGTTCGTAAAACTTCATCTGGACTCTTGAGGCTTTATGTTCCACCTAAATTTAATTAAGCACTTTAATGACTTTTTTGATTCAGATATAATTGGTGTTTTCAAGAAGCTAAGGTTGAAAAATTTCTTCCAACTATAATTCAACCCTTACATAATTTCCAGCAAACTTTTGCAAATATTTTTTTTATCTCTTTCTTCTTTTTTTTTTACTTCAGGGGATGTAATGACTATCACTTTATTGCTATACACATCTACACACACAAATACTATTGATGTTAGAAAGATGGTGTACCTTCCTTGTTGAAACAATTCTCTAACAATGTGTGAACCTTTTGAGACACGACAATGCCAAATAAATGATGGCAATATTTGGTAGCGAAAAGTACCAGTTTACATAGAGTATTAAAAGGAAAGTACCAAATGCAATATGCTGGCAACCTTCAAAATCCCTACTTCATTCCCAATTGAATCCACATTGTGAAACACCAATAGAAGCAAATCTACAACTCTTACATAGTTGAATACAATGAACTACTATCATAAAATTTAAAAAAAAAGTCAATGACATATATGTTCAAGACATTTCAAGAAGATTCCAGGGACAACCTTTTGCTTGGTTTAGGATCCTTCAGGTACCTTAAAAATCATCACCCAGCAAATCTTGTCTGGAACATACCTTTAGAGAGTGGTTGAGGTGAAGTAAACCATAATCCTTTACATTTGCGATTCTTTTTCGCCACTGATAGAGTGTCACCGGACAATTTCAATCCTGAACTACACAGCCAACTTGAAAGGTTTTCCTGAGAGGTAAAATGAAAAGGGAGATGCTTGAAATATTCAAGCAGCTGGATGTTTTCAGCGTTAATTTCTCTCTCTCTTCATGGATAATGGAATAGAGTTATGAAGCAAAACCTTTTACTTGAAATCACTCTTTGGTGACTGAAGGTGTGTTTTAGTTCTGGACTTTTAGTTGACAAATTAGTACATTCCTTCACTATTGCCACTAAATTAGCTAATAATCATCATAAAAACCATGTCATGGTCAGATGGACCTCTCTATCCTCGACTAACACAGGATAAGTCATTGTACTCAGAATATGCAATTTGTAAACTTTTTTAGTAATTTACATAATTATAAAGACTAAAGAAATTGTACAATTTAATAGGGCTATTGTAGTCAGAATAATTGTACACTTTATCATAGATTATTGTATTATTTGATAGGTATTTGTACGCAGAATGAGTGACGATAAAAAATACTTTTGTGAGGGAAGAGAGAGGAAGGGGGAGGGCAAAAAATTTACCTGAGAATACACAGGGGGTAACTGTGGTTTGGTGTGTTGCCACTTTAACCTGACGGTGGTAGGATTACCAGCAAAGCCTACACTTGGGTACAGATCTGTGTCCGATCCCTTCACTTGAGCGGTCCCGACCAACTGACCGTTTTTAATGAATTGCACGCATTTGACTGAATCAAAGTATTCAATGTAACAGCCAATTATATCACCTTTCAAAAGAAATACAGAACGAAATATATTAACTTTTGAATGAGATGAAAAAAACGACTGGTGAAAGTTCAACGATCGTATGATTTCTAACAGTGGCAATTACAATAGATTTTGAGATCATAGATACTGAATTACTAAACACACTACAGTCAATTCAGAAACAGCTTCATTTGATTTCCAATTTTTTTATCATTTTGAGATTGCGGAAATTTCTCTGGTATAAAGAAATATTTGGGCAACCATGATGATCTTCACTGTGTACAGTATTTAAGTTTATGTTATTAAAGTACACTATGAAAGGAACACAGTAAACACTACATTCTATACCTTTTCTAAAACCCTTCCAAACATCTAAATAATATGGAAATTTTTTATTTAATTTTTTTGGTAATTATTATTATTTTTTTTAAATGAGATGAAAGAAAAGGTAATGAAACAGTTACAAACCTTGTTTATAAGGCTGAGCATCAACTTCACCATTAGCTCCCATGAGGATTTCACCAGAACTGATATAACCAACACTCTCCACCAGTGCCCCCGGCATGCTGCCAACACTCTGTTCGTTCCTACTTACTCCAATACAAACATCGCCAGAGTCATCTGTCAGTGTTAGAAAAAAAAATAGGGATGAGTTTACCTCACTGACTTCGAGTTGCCCTCCTGTAATACGTTTCTTTCTCTAAATCAATTTTGTCAATTTGTCAGTATCATGGACACCTCTATCATGAATTGATAAAGCAAAACCAGAAATGGCAACAAAAATGTCGTAATAATGAAGCTGAAGCTGAGGCTGACTATGTTTATCTGAATTATTGCAATTTGTTTGCTATTTTGAGCAAACAACACAAGGTAACAATTAGTGTTCAAACGATTATGCATAACAGAAAATACCGATTACCGATTATTATTTTCATAATCGTACCGATTCCGATTCCGATTCCGATTATTTGAAAATGAGAAATATCCCGTTTATACGAAATCTGCAATAAAGTTTGACAGAAACAATTATTGTTGTGATTTTGCCCTGTTTCCTTTTGCTTAGTTGTAAAATACAAGGCTCTAAGGTATCCTTTTGTATGTACCAAATAACCTCTGGAGTTTCTCGGAAAGAAAAAAAAAAGGGGTTTTTTTTTTTTGAATTTCCAAAATACGGAAATATGACATCCTACCTAGTCAGCACTGTGCTAAGCGAATGGCCTAACCACCTCGATGTGAATGTCACCTGTTAATGGCTTGAAATGGGCTAAGAATAGTTACTCAAAATATCCATCTCAAAAAGTATCTCAGACAAACCATCCATCTTCAATCTTTACCAAAGTGTAAATTTTAATTACATATTGCCTTCATTCCGACATTATTTTGTACTTATTTTCATTATTATACCGTTTATGAACAAATAGAAATGTTACGAACTTGAAGTTAAACATACCAATTCGTTACCTTTTTAACTCCATTCAGGTTCAATTAGTAAATGTAAGCTTAGGTCAATCAAACTGAAAAGCAAATTGTACCATCGTAACTTGTTTAAAATTACTCTAAACTGTTATACCAGATTGATGTAAAGAAATAATAACAACTAGAAACTACTCCAATATAAAATATAACATTCCCTCTATAAGACATAGCACATACAGTACCTTCCAAACAAATGCCGATTTCCAGCAAATTTAAAGTTGTAAACTAAGCTACGCATTTTTTTTTTTTTGCAAACCGATGGTTAGGCTACATTTCCCATTGACTTAGTGTGGTTGTTAGGCTAACATGTGGTCGAAGATTGCACTTTCCATGGATATTTTTATTTTTATTTGCGACACAACTAGAGCGAATAAACAGATGGCAAGGTAAGATTTCCACGCAGTTGACTTAGTGTGAAGTAAGGCTAACATGTGGTCGGAGATTTGTGGGGATTTTAGGTTATTTTCGCTGGTACTGAAAATGCTTCTCGGACGGAGGCCGTAATGCCACGGGAACTTCCCGGTGTTTTTGCGCGACCCTCCCGCACTGCTTCAAATTTGATGCGGGATGTGAGAACTGTTTGCGCGATTCGCGCTGCAACTGCAATTCCTAGCTAAAGCAAACGCATGTCACAATTAATTTTACACAGACACCTGATATAACGAGGGCGATTTTCTTATATATTTTTTTCTTTTTCGCACTCGTAATTGTGCTTTAGGAGGGCTTTTTTAGCACTTGCGAGGGCGAATCGCCCGTCGTCCCCGCTTATTTCCGACCCTGTCCAGCACATTCGTTAATTCGCGGAATTGGTATTGCTGCCATGCTTACTGTGCCGAGAAATATGAAGTCACTAACCACGAGGGAAGCAAAATCGGCGACCCTGGCAGCCTAATTTGATGAAATTACATTGTGAAGGACGTTTAGAGGGTGTCTTTATTTTAATATTTCGTAGTTAAAGAACAAACCTAATACTTCAGTTGATATTTTCAACTTCCACATGTTTTTGAATCATGATATTTTCACCTTCCATGTTTTTGAATAATCGGTATGACATAACTGGTATTCCACGTAATTTTTACCGATTCCGATTATGTTCCGATTATGCAATAATCGGGCCGATTCCGATTCCGATTAGGTTAATCGTTTGAACACTAGTAACAATAAGGCACCAACAAAAAACATTACAATGTACAATTAATACAATGTGTATGAGTGCATCATGATACAGAGTGTTAACACATGGCACTGGATTCAGACATCGATGGAATGTTCCACATAGTGTGTTTATTCTGAATGTTTAGCACACATGTACAGGATTCAGACATCAATGGGATGTACCAAATAGTGTGTATATTCTGAATGCTTAATAACCATAAGACATAGGCAGTCAATCAAACACAGTTATTAATTCCAGGATGGTGGAAGAGGGAAAGGGAAGTCAAGGGGAATGCAAAGAGGGGTAGAGGAAGACAAGGGACAAGACAAGAAGATGAAGAGATGGACATAGTTAGACTGGATATTTATCTACATACATTGTCAACTCAACGACCTGGTAATTGAAATAAGGCACTGACGGATCGGCGCACATTGATAATTTCTTTGTCAAAATCTATGAGTTTTTGTTATATAAACGAATGAACACTCACCGCCATCAATGATCTCCAGAGTGAAGAGTGGCATTTCTGGTGTTAGGGGAGAGAGATACTGGAGCATCTTGCCTGTTTTATTTTCTATTTTCTTCTTTGGTGTGATGACATCATCCTTAGGTGGACCAATTAAATCAGAGAATCTATAGCACCCTTCTTTTAAACCATCTTCATGTTGAGGTCCATTTGGCTTAGGTATATCAAAATCTGATAAAAAAAAAAATTACACAAAAATCTAGAATGGGAAAGTTAAAGTCACATGATTCTCTGCATGGCAGTCAACTTTTCAAGCATTACAAATGCTCAAAAACATACCATAACCAATGGTTTCCTAAAACGTTCATCAATAATTATAGTGTCTTCTATGAGTTAGCTAATTACAGAAAAA
>KN884312.1:54906-65545 GCA_000934455.1 Apostichopus parvimensis
ACATCAATGGGATGTACCACATAGTGTGTATATTCTGAATGTTTGACACACATGCACTGGATTCATACATCAATGGGATGTACCACATAGTGTGTATATTCTGAATGTTTAGCACACATGTACAGGATTTAGACATCAATGGAATGCACCAAATGGTGTGTATATTCTGAATGCTTAATAACCATACGACATAGGCAGTCAATCAAACACAGTTATTAATTCCAGGATGGTGGAAGGGGGAAAGGGAAGTCAAGGGGAATGCAAAGAGGGGTAGGGGAAGACAAGGGTGAGAGGGATGAAGAGATGGACATAGTTAGACTAGATATTTATCTACATACATTGTCAACTCAACAATCTGGTTATTGAAATAAAGCACTGACGGATCGGCGCACATTGATAATTTCTTTGTCAAATCTATGAGTTTTAATAGTTATATAAACGAATGAACACTCACCGCCATCAATGATCTCCAGAGTGAAGAGTGGCATTTCTGGTGTTAGGGGAGAGAGATACTGGAGCATCTTGCCCGTTTTATTTTCTATTTTCTTCTTTGGTGTGATGACATCATCCTTAGGTGGACCAATTAAATCAGAGAATCTATAGCACCCTTCTTTTAAACCATCTTCATGTTGAGGTCCACTTGGCTTAGGTATATCAAAATCTGATTTAAAAAAAAAAATACACAAAAATCTAGAATGGAAATCTAGTGCAAGTCACAGGATTCTCTGCATGGCAGTCAACTTTTCAAGATTTACAAATGCTCAAAAACATACCATAACCAATGGTTTCCTAAAACGTTCATCAATAATTATAGTGTCTTCTATGAGTTAGCTAATTACAGAAAAAGTCATCCTCAGACATATTTAAATTAAGTGCTGAACCAGACTCAAATCTTGCTGGGTTTTCTCCAATATACATTTTAAAACAAGGATTATCTCGGGACATTTGGGAGCTGTTACCTCTCATACAGTGAAAATTTTCAACAGAAAGTCATGTAACTTCTTACTTTTAATGAGCTAATGAAAGGCTTCTTCACAATGATAATATTCTACTAACAAGAACAAATTAAGGCTGTCTGAAATTTGTGATTCTCAGTTAGAAGCAGGGATGAGCCTGGGGTAAAAAAAAAAATCACGGAACTTTGCAAAAATTGCGGTATAGGCTCCAGTTTGCGTATGCTACAGTGTGTTAGGATAATAGTTTTTGTCCCCGAGGTAGAAAAGAAATCACGGATTTTCCACGAATTCCCGGAAAAAGCTCATACCTGTAGAAGTGATGATGCCCTCGGTGATTTGGGGATCTCAGAGCAAACACCTGCAACCGCTAAAATATGGTACGATACACATAAATTGGCGAGTAATGTCACATATAAAATGGCACACCTTTTTGTGACGCATGTTTAATCTTGATGTAATCAAAGTATAGCAAAAACGATGAAAATGTACTTACTCAGCATTAAACCTCCAGAGGCTGAATTGGCTTTCTTCAGCCAGGCTTCGGAATCTGGTAAAGGGGGTACAGAGCACGATGTACTGACCTCCACTGAACAACCTGCGAGGAACAACAGTTGACAGAAAACATATTAAAAATATGACCCTTGAATGTAAAACTTGAGAACAGGACACTGCAAGCATTTGTCCATTTATAACAATTATAACCCTGAACCGTCTCACCTTAAGCATTTTAGCATTTCTATGACAACTTTTTTTTTTTGCTCAATGAATTTCATCTGGCAAAAATAGTTGCTCCTCTAAACAAACAAATTTTCCAGGGTGGAGAAAGAATTTTACACCAGAGATGTCTGGAAAATGTCGGCGGTACATTATTACATTTTTGGTAAATTAAACCTGAATTCTGTGTTGGGGTCATGACGTTGTGTCACCCTGACCAAGCCATGCTATATTAACACATAATAGGACATCCTTAAAAATCTTTAACCAGAGGATAAGTGTGGTTACAATGATTGGGTTGAAACTATTACTAGTCATTAACGGGACAAAGGAAGGACTGAAACGGACCCATAGCAACGTTATTTACGTTCATACTTGTTATCCGATCTGTGCGTGAATCTTATCGAGGACAAGCTTTACATTTCTCATGTGGTTATCAGTTGGTACCTAAGATGCCACAAATACAAATATTTTCCACAATTGTTGACATTATTTATCAAACAGGTGACATGCACGCTTTCATAAGAAATATCTTCATTTTGTTATCACACATTGCCGAGGAGAACTGAAAATAGTAGCAAAAAGTATTTTGACACAAAAAAAAAGAAAAAAGGGAAAAAGTGGGAAACAAGACCAACGAAGTAGGAAAGGTAGGTAAAGTAGAACCGCAGGACAGCCTGTACTTGAGAGGAATGAGGTAAACCAACCTGAGGACTCTAAGCCGATAGCAGGAAAGTAACCTCCTGGTGATTGAGTAAAGACACCGTGCTTGATGATATCTCCGTTTTTTGTGAAGAAAACAACAACTTTCTGATCTTTTCTGCGACAAGTTCCAGCTGCCTCCACGTACAAGATCCCACATCCAACAGTATCTCCTTCAGAACATGGACGAGCATCTTTCTTGGCTGTTAAATTTGGAATTTATATTTAAAAATAGTGTGTAAACAGTTATCTAAAAGACAAAACAAAACATGATTTACTTTTCATCATCCCACTTGAAAGCTGTATAATTATGAAGTACTATCATGTTAGTTTATTTAAGCTTTCAAACAGTTTACTTCTTCTGGTATTTTCTATATATATATATATCTTACAGAATGTTATATCAGGGAACTGCTACTCAGGAACTAACTCTTGAGAAATTCTTCTCAATCATCTTTAGGTGAAGGATTATAAAAAACAAAACTGTCAACAAGATCATTATCAGTGACCCAGTTGCTGTAAAGGAACACGTTTACTCCCTAGATATCATAGCAGTTTTTGTCAAATTTGTCAGAGTTGGCTAAGACATGAAGTCTGCAACCAGAATGAACATCCCATTACTACCAGTCAGAAAATATTGTCACAGTTTCTGTCACTACATCTATAGATGATCAGATCATGGTTGACCTGTTGTTAAGGTCAAGCGGTGAAAATTTATAAACTGACTTCAGCTTACTGTCTGTATTTAATGGGCTGAAGGAAATCACCTTTTAATGGTACTTTGAAAGATAATCTTTGACCTATTAGCTGATATTAGCAATGACATCTTACAGTACAGTGATATGATATGGTGAGAGGGAAATACTTCTGAAAGTAGAAGTTTGCAAGTACAATTAAGTCTAGATTTTATATGCATTTAATTTATTATACACTGTGTCCTTTCACATACTGGAGCGCTAAAGCCAATCTGACTGATCATTATCTTATCATTATCTGAGGATGTCCCTAGGTCAGAATAACCTTTGACCTCCACCAAAAACATTAGGGATCTTGTACTCATAATGGGGAAGGCATATGTCAAATATGAGATCTTGTGAAGTTTCCTATCTTGATATATCGTCCTCACAAGGTTTTCAGGGTTTGACCTCTGATGACCTTAAATGAACTTTACCTTGCATATATGAGCTGATTTGTTGTTCAGGTTCTGGAGATATAGCATTATTAAGATTTTCACATTTGCCCTCTGTGCTGACCCCTGCCACCCAACCCTCCCCCCCCCCCCTACACCAATGAAAAGGATGTGTAGCTCCTGTTGCACTCATGTTACAAGTACTTAAAATACAATATTATGTCAACAGCAGCATATGAAAACAATTGCCAAGGAGTGATTATTGAGATAGAGAAAATGGTACTTTGTTCCTTACCACCATGTACTCTTTTGTCTTGGTACATACACCCTTCTGAAGCTACAAGGCCAACAGACTCATACGAGGACCCTGGATATTCAGATTGCTTGTACGTCGCTGAAGAGATTCCGATCACGGGACCTTTACCACCATTCTCCCCCATGGATATCAACTTGGCTTCGTAGTACCTAAAATCTACGACAATAAATAATGATACATGATAGTTCTTGGAATTTTTGAGGCAGTCAGTTGTGTAAGTGTTAGTTAGATCTCATTTCCAATTGTGTTTTACCTCAAGTACAGGAATGAAAAGATAACTCTGACTCGTTCGTAATAGATGAAGGAATGAAGAACAGCAGGGAAGCTAGAAACCAAGTGACTTACCATCATTGAAACATACTGGCGACTGAACTGTTGTAGTTTTATGAGAGTTACGCATCAGCAGAATGTTATCTTTAATTGTGACAGTGTCTGGAACCCGCCAGTGCTCTAAATCACCCTACAAAGGGAAGAGTTTAAGAAAGATAAAATAAAAAGAAAGAATTTTAATTATTGCAGTAGGTCTACAAACCTTACACTTTCTACATTTACAACTGAATAATAATGGACTCATGGATCAAACGATAAAACACTTAAATACTTCACCCACTGAGTGTATCAAGAAGACAGATATTTGTTAGATCTGTACAAATTTGACGTTTACAAAGAGTGTTTTTTTGACGGGCATAAGAAATTCTGCATAACTAACAGATAATCAATGAGGTATGAATTTATTAATATAAATATCATCTGCTGAAATGAGCTGTTCCAGTTGAAAATGGACATGGTACATTCAAGTAGGGCTCTGACACCAATCGAGGTGTAAACATAGGCGTACAGTATCTTGCAAGCGAAACTTGCATGATACTGTAGTAACTAAAGCAGAGATGAGACTATATATGCACTATCAGTGTACACATGTCTTCATATGACGCTTCTGATATGCTTGACATTTCGTACACCTCTGGTGAAGGCGACCGCCGCGATTTGATCAATAAGTTTACATATTAATGACAGAAGCAAATGAAAATTGTCAAAAATAAAAGTATAAAAGCATGTTGGTGAAACTCAATTTAACTTGGGATAAGTACATACATTTAGAGACCAATGTGGAGCAAACTGCTACATCCTAAAATCCAAGTTATTTTTTTGCAAGATGGTGCATTAAGATGCACACTAGTCTTGAAGTAGACTTTAGAACTTACTGGTGAGGGAAAGTAGGTGAGTTCTGACCGCCATCTGACTTTGAGCTCCGTTGGTCCCCACCACACATTGACAGTTGGAAGCACATATTCTGCATTAAGAGTAACCCATCTTCTGCAAATTAACTGACCATTCTTTAAGATCCCAATCAAAGACTTCTCAGGAGTGTGATAGTCAAGGTAAAAAGTGATGGTGTCTCCTGTAAGAGCAAAGACAAGCAGAGAGAGTGAGAGAGAGAGATGTAGTTGTTTAGTGTACAAAGAGGGTATTCAGGACTACATCTTCTTGAGATCCTCCAGGTCAACACCATCCCAACAGCATAGCCTCTATTCACATGTGTTGAGTTACCTCGTAGCATCCAGATGTTCATTCATTTGCAGTCAAATTGACTGAAAATGTATACAGATGGTTGGATTTTCTTTACATACAGCAAATTTTAACATCTGCCCATCTGTACAAGCACCGTGCTTTCATGTATGTCTGTATACCAATAACACAAACCAAAAACCCAACATACATAAATTCAACGTCAGCAGACTTATCCCTGAACATATTTTACTCCACCTGTAAACCTTCATTATATTTGTTATTACTACAGCAATAAAATATAATGACTTAACATAGTTTCCCCTCATCTTTTCAACATCCATATTTTAGCTTTTCTTTTGTTATTACAGTACACCTGCAAAGAATGCAACATAAGGCATATATTTTATTTTATACACTGTTATATCGCTCACCTTGTCCGTAAGTCGGCAAATGATCTGATACCACTCCCTTCGCTGTACTGGAGACTGTGCCATCATCACTAAAGTATGCCACAGCATCTGGCTTCTTGTCTGCAGCTGTTTCCTCAAACTCATCATCTTTCATGGCCTTTGCATCGAGGTAACATTCCTTACAGATCCCAAGCCCCAGGCAGGCGTCTTTGGCTAAAGAGTTAGCGATATAAGATTATTAAGCAAATTACAACAATTGCTGACCCTAATGATGAAGGTTTATAGAAACATTCAACATTTGGTATTGTCACAACACATCATCATTACATATGTGACTCTTAAATTTGTCAATTTTTATAGTCCCGGATACACTTTCAAATTTGTCTGAGTAAGTTAAGTCAAATGAGCAAACACAGATCAACTTTAGAGCATTTATGTGATGTAAAATGGTGACTTTTGTAAAGAATTCATTCTAACTTCAATTCGAACCTTTCAAATATTGTCAAACATAGTGGTCGAGGTACATAAGCTGTCCATGTGTGTTATAAGTTCTAGCAAGTTAGAAACAAAATCTTTGTTCATAAAACTTGGCATTTATCAAAGAAGTATATCCTTAGGGTGGTAAACCTCGTACTATCCCATTGCATAATTACAATAATGAGAGTAAAAATGAGCAAATGTGGAAGTAATCATAACGTAATGTAGAGGTAGATTTTAACTTGCCTTGATGGGTTTTTGTATATACATGTATAGACATATTTACATCAAAAAACAAACCTTGCTGAACTATTTTAACTTCGAAGCATGGCTGATTCACAGTGAGGGGTCTCTTTAGCGAATGTGAAAAAACAATGTGTCTGGATTTGAGGGCTAAATCTGGAATTTTCAAGATTGATCCATCCTCTGTGACCTCTATCTCGACACTAGAATTGAGCCAATCATCCATGCTGTTACCTACATGAACCTAGAAGGGGGAGAGATTAATATCAGTATAACTATGATGTTTCTCTGGAAACCTAATTAAATTCCAAACATCAATTACACAAAGGTTTCACTTCTCACAAACAAATACTGGCATGAAGTTCCTGGATATTATCTGTTAATTGTATGTTACATCGGCCTTCATTTACATGAACTTTCTTCATTGCAGAACGTGAATATTTAGGAGATGTCACTTTTTGGAAAGGATACTGCACACACTGATAGAAAGATTTATAGTGTATTACTTTAATATGGTAGCCACAATATATACACCAGTGCCACATAAATCAGGAAAGAAAATAGTAAACTTGTAAAGGAAAACATTCTTTAACAGGATGAAAAGAAAATCATGTTTAACAATTGAACATCGTTCCACATTTTTTTACCAAATGAGAATGTAATGAAGCCTCTGTCGAGGCGGTTATAATTATTAAACTTAAAAGTCTTACCTATTCCTTATGTGGTGTTTCTGTAATCTGCTGCGCCAGCACGTAAGTCGAATTCACGACAGGTGTGATGGCGGCAGACAGAATTGAATTACTCGTGAAACATTAATCCACTCACGAAAATATAAATACGCTGGGATCCGAACTCACATGTTTTATAATGGAAAAACGTTCATGGACTTATGGCGTACAACATAAAGGTAAATAGTGATGAATATAACCGTGCTATCCTCAACACAATAAATCCCGGGCCGCTGAGAAATGAAAACAGTAGGCCTTACTACACAGCCTAATGCTGACCGGTAACGCACTTAATATGGTAGGCTACTTAGCCAAAGTTTGTAAAGATGTTGGTAAATTTCCTTCACCATAAAACGAGGTAATTTATGATGTAACACAGGATGAAAGATATAAAATAGTGTTCCTTGCTATTTTTACAAAAGTCCTAATCATTATTCTGTAATGATTAATGAATGATAACGCAGACCGTAAGTATGGTTTTTAATTTCGCTTTTTCTCCACCAAACAAACGTGTTGCTAGGTATTTAACGCGAGTCCTATAAAGAGGGCGCTATCAATAAATGCAGTAGACTCTACACCTCCATTCATTCCACAATGTTTTGTTGCCCAGAAACTTTTTCATTAGTATTATTCTTATGAAATGAATACTTGGTTGATCAAGCTAATGAGCTACATTGTTATTTAACCTTAAAGGTCTACTATTAACTTGCACAAAGCAATTCTTTAATTCAACTGAAATTTATCTAGAAACACATCACAAACTGCTAAGCAAAAAGTAAATAGTAAGAGACAAAATTCATGGCCTTTAAAACTGCTGTCAATAAAATTGTAACACTAAATTATTCCCTGAAATCTAATTAAATATTCTGTTAAAAACCAATCCTAACTAAGAATTGGCCTACCAAGACTCAAGATGATCAATACAAAACGAATTTTAAACAAGGTAAGTCACTCTAGTCATAGGCCAAACTTCAGACTGATTAGGTCCTATAGGCTAGCCTAACCCAGAACGTTGTCCTCGATGCCTTTGAGTCAAGTATACAATGTTATGTTAACTGCATAGTTATCACTAAGCAATAAGCAATAGGTCTGTACGTCTCAATATCTGTATAAGTATTAGTACATTAAGTGCGAGTCTAAGTTCTCTAACCTGTACTGAGACATAATTAGTACAGTTAGGCCTAAGTTAGGCTAGCAAATAACATAGGCTTAGACTATGTAGTGTACACAGCGTTGCAATACAGCCTCTAGTCTTATCTATAGTGTTGTTAATGTTAGCATCTGACTGAGACGGTGAGTGCTACGTTAAACAAAACAATAAACACTTTTTTCATTAGACGGAATGTAATCTTGCAGTAAATTCAGTGCGGGATACCTACATCAAAATAACGTTGTGATGACAGGAACTTTGATCGGATGTATAATGTTGAAATTATCGATAAATCATCGTCATAGGGAGCGTGTTCGTGTAGTTTATGATTTGCTGAAATGTCGACTGCTCTGGCATGCAATGTTATTGCGTTGCTATAGCATACTACTTCAAGAACCAAGTTGAAGCTGGCAGACAATAGTGGCAACCAATAGTAGCGGACAATATATTAGCAGAGGACAATACATAAGCAATAACAGCACACAATAGGCAACCAATAAAAGACTGCGGTAGTTGTCATTTAGCTTCTAAAGAAGATCCTGCTAGAATCGAAACGTCCGAGGCCAGCTTACAGTACTTTTACACTCTCTTACACAGCTCTCTAGTAGATAAGCATTTTGCGAACAGTTTTATTTTATTTTGTAGTCTATAAGTGCCACAATTGAAACGTCTATGAAACTGTATAGGCCACAGTTCAGCAGGTTTATCGAATGCGATTTTGAGACCCCTTTTATGCAAACATAGAAATATTGTAAAGTGATAGCATGGGGGCCGAAGGTGAGGATTCGAATAGAGAGGACAAACATTTCTACGACCTCTCTTCTGGTATCCCAGAAAGTGAGCCCAGCTGAGTATAATTAAATGGGAAATTGGGAACACATGGTGTCTTCGAATAGAGGGGGCCGGGTCACTCTCTAGGTTAATGAACATTTTCAGCTTCCCGTGTCGTATTGGTTTAGCGGGCGTCAGATGACCAAGAATGTGGGAAATCGGGGCAAATTTTGAGGAAAAAACATAAACATTGTAACGCGATAACATGCCAGGGGTGCTTTCGAGTTTAACTGTTTACTACCCTCTTCCGATATATTGTCGCAACGGGCGTGGAGGGCCCAGAAAAAGGTCCCAGTGGGTATTTAAATGCGAACTTGATATTCTTTTTTTGCAAACAAATCTAACCAGTAAAGGTATGTATAACATGGGAAGTTACGTATAACATGCGAAGTAGAAGCTAGGTCCTCTAATCAGACCTGTCAACCAGTTTGACCCCCAAATAGGGAGAATAACATTTTTCAGGGCCGAAAAATAGGGAGAACAAGGGGAAAATAGGGAGGTTGGTAATTTTCAACTGAAATGATATAAATACTCCTAAATAAGTATAGTCTACTTATGCAATACAGTGAGAGAATCATCCAATCAGTGTTTCTTGTTGTAGTTTACAGCAGCTCGCTTCGCTTTCTACAGGGTTTCTTTTAGGTTTCCATTTGAAAGAGGGAACAGTGGACTCTGGGTACTGTGACTTCATGGCTAGTATGCTAGATAGAGTCCCATCAAGCTTGAGACTTGACCAACTGTCTGTCTTGTTCTTGCGAACTACACTGAATAGCCTTTCCTGTTCAGCGTTACTGTGGGGAATTACTAAGCATAGGACTAATTGTTGGCTATTTTCAGAATTGTCGCAAGTGATGAAACATTAAAAAACCGGGAGAATAGAATATGAAACCGGGAGGCCGGGAGATTCGGGTAAAAACCGGAAGTCTCCCGGTAAACCCGGGAGAGTTGACAGGTCTGTCTAATACACTTCTTCCGCTAACCCGAGAGCAAATTGTCGCAGCGGGCGTACGTCAGAGGGCCCAGAATATGTAGGCCCAGCGGGGAAACTAAATGGGAATTTGACAGGCCTTTTTTGGCAAACAAATACTACTCCATAGATGAGAGTTTCTTGTGTTGTTAATGGCTCATCAGTACCAGGGTTCTCAAAGAAAGATATCGGCATATATATAGTTATATTAAAAAAGTCACGTTCTCACAATCTCATTTGGAGGATATGTCGCATGTTAATGCATAACGCTCTTGATCATATGTGGAAAAAAAGTGATATATGTGCAGCAGATCGAGGCAGGGACACTCAGTTAGATAGCCAATTTGCCCGCCAGTATTTTCCATTCCGTAGGTAAATTATTTGCCCACCCAACAATGGACTGTTGGCGCTGTTTATATTGGCATATTATAAGTAATTATACACGTTTGTTTGTGATAATTGAATTTGACTAACTAACACGGTGGCAATGTTATTATGCAAGTT
>KN884312.1:66423-84123 GCA_000934455.1 Apostichopus parvimensis
CCCCTCCGGTTCCGCCGCCACTGTAAACACGCCCTACCTTTTTTGGTTTTCCATAAAAATTAGTGATGAGGGGATCTGTTCTGTGGTGGGACGCTGTTGAACTGAGTGTTAAAAATATTCTGGACAACCATGCATAGTATACATTGTGCCCACCCAGGCGTGGGCCAACAAGTTAAAGATGTCTCCTTAGTAAATTATTCTGATTTACTTCTCAGGGAAAAATAATGGTCTATAGTCCACACTGTATCATGTAGCCTACCTTTCAAGTATTGTCAGGGTTGAACTGCCGTTACTAATGTTTACTAAGTTTTCGTTCATGTAAGGCCTCAGCTTGTTTTTTGGGATAAAACTAAACTTGGGTGGTGGGCGGCGCGGTGACTGTCTCAGTTTGTAATATTGAAAGGGTCATCGGTGTAATCGGTGTTGGCAGATGTAAAACGGCGGTGGATGACATGCTGTCTGTCTTGGTTCCCGTTTTGCTTGAAACGGAAAGTGATTACAAAACTTAGGTGTACATGAATGTTATAACAGGAAAGAGCAGTGTTAACCCTGAACAATCTCCCTGATGGTCAGTCAGCAAAGTAAAGATAGCACTGACAACAATAAAACATTTTGAAGATTGCCAGTTGTAACTAAGTCAAGAAGATGGATGGTGGATTGAGTGTCTTCGTCGGAAACACAATAATTATGGACCCAGAATGTTACAAATTATGGTTAGATGGTTTTACATGTGAGTTTGCGTAACAACACTTAACGCTGTAATACCCTACACTGCTACAGTAGGGATAGCCTATAGACTAACGTTACTCGTTCGTAGGTCTACATGTTTCTATGAGTTCTAGGCCTATACATGTATTAACTAATCGGCCACAGAATATTGCAGAGGCCTAGCCTAAGTTACAGAATCAGGACTGGTCAAGTCAACTGCTAACTAAGTTAAACCAAACGTCTAATTCTTTAAAGAAAATTGAGGGAGGGGAAGGGGAGGGTAGAGTTTGAAGGGGGCTAACTATGACTTTATGAAATGGAAACTCCAAAGATCAAAATTACAAGTTCCATCTTTACTAAAGTTTAGGATCCTTCCATTTACTTAAATTTCCTTTAATTTACATTTAATTGATTGCCACTACTTTGTGTGAAGTTTATTGCTTTGTGACTCCAAAGATTCATGTTTCCAAGAGTGCCTTTCACAATGGTTATGCCTTATGTTATGGTTTGTCTGAACCTACACAATACCTAACTCACTACTTCCAAGAGATTGTGAATTCCCTCTATTATAAGACAAGCTCTTGCAACTCACTATAGACCTAGGCCTTAAATTGAAGCTTTCAATAAAACCATCAAGTGCACCATACCTACAGGGATATTTAATTGAGCTTTCAATTGTCTAACATAACAGATTGGGAAGCAGCAAATAAAAGATTCCAGAGGTTCACGGAAGCCAAGGGAACCATCAAGATTGAGGTGATCAAAAGTGACACAGTTGACAACTACAGAATGTTTATGGCTATGGAAAAACACCTTCGGAACCCAACACTTTTGGAACACCAAGCTCAACTCCAGATTCCTACAAATCTACGGAGGATTTACATTGAACAGTGAGAAAAAAGTTCATTCATATTAATGCTTCTCGTAGTTGAATATTGTCCTTCACATAGAATCATTCATAGTAGATACGGTGTACAATAGTGTCAGAATCTTTGTCAAAGTACAATTTGGAGTAATTTTCACCAGTATTTTACAAGTGCAAGGAAGAATACTTGAAGCAAGATCAAATATACAGAGGATACTATGTTTTGTGGGACGGTCAAAGGCACTGTACAGTACTTACTACAGTAGTAGGATAAGCCTGCCGATGACAAATACAAAATTTACCTATAAAAAAAAGGGGGAGAACATTTTTAATTCTTTGGGTTCAGATTATACTGACAGTTAAAGATCTGCTTTATTGGCTACAATTATAGCAAGCAATAGTTAGGAAAGTTTTGTGATAACGTAATCGACCTGCCAAGTTCATAAATCAACCTCAGGCTCTACAATTAGCCTGCATAGATTCTTAAACCCATTAAGCTCTTTGTGTAAACACTGTGTGGAAATATGTTAATGTCTACAGTGTAGTCAACCGTACAGCCTTCACACAAAGACCCTCATACAAGAAGAAAAAAATGTGGCAGGCGTTGCAGACTAATTGGTAAAAAGAGATCATTTCTCGACCAAGGCAGGTCAATTTACGTAATCTCACTAAGTTTTTCCATGATATAGTGCTACAGTTGGGGTCTATACAGCAGACCTTTAAGTCAGATTTAACTGTTTCAAAACAAACAATGAGTTAGGCACTAACTTTCTTTATAGTGATTGATTCAGTTTACATGTTCGTATTTAGTCTTAAGTAAAACAGACTGTTTGTTAGTACATTATTTTTGAAATCAAGATGAAACAATGTAAACAAACGGATGGATGAAAAAAATGTATATATGTTTCAAGAATAAATCACATACTTTTAAACATAGAGGCAAAACAACCTGATGAGATCACAAACTCCACTGAAGATGCTCCTGGAATGAAAGAGGCTTTACTTTGGCACAGCCAGCTAACAACAATATATATTACCATTAGGATCCATGGGGAGTGTATATTATGAGTTTCTAATAAATAAATACTGTAGTACACCTAAAAGTGTAAATTTTTGCATTAGATTTTTGTTCTGACAGTTGTATTCTATTCTTATTCTCAGTTCACATGGTTATTTTGCATTCCCTCCATGTTACTACTTTAATCATTTGCAGGTACTATGAACTCGACCCAGTGTTTGCTAGAGAAATATTGGGCAAAAAATTGTCCAGTAGAAATAGAAAAGACCTTGATGATATAAGCGAGAGCACCAATATCAAACTACGAAGCTGTCGAAGACAGGTAAAGATTCATCAGAAGGAGTATCTTTAATCCGTACTTAAATTATCTTGAACTGTTCGTTATAGATCATTGCCTGGATAGATGCTGAAATGTTGTTGTCTTTTATGTATAAATCAGAGTTTAGGTGCTGCATAGAAATTTAATATGTACAATAACTATAGAGTGATAAATGGAGAAATATGCCTAGAGAACATTAGATTTCATTGTTTTGTAACATTTCTTTGTTTAAATTTTTAAGTATTGCCCAAACTAAAGCGAATATTACTACCCAGAGAGCATTTCTAGATTTAAAACTTTATGCAGCATTAGTACTAGGTGTGGGTGGTTTAATATATCCTGATACTTACATTTGGATTTACTGTACCTCTCACAATTTAGCATTTGATTCGCTACACCGCTGCCTCTACCCATATTATCCTTGTCTTCTTTCGTAACAGTATGATAACTTCAAGAGAGTTTTCAAGACTGTGGAGGACATGCAGGGACCCATCGTCAAAAACATTCAGAAGAACTTTTTGATCTCCGAGCCTTTAGCCCGGTAAGTAGTTAATACTCCTTGTTGCACCCTGTGTCCTGCACTAACCAAACCCCCTCCCAACCCCCAACCCACTTCCCTCCACCCGTTCCCTCTGCGTTAAAAGAGTCATAAGAAATGTTTGAAACCAAACATTGGACAAACATTTTCATATCCGTCAGCTGTGTGTTATGTACAACTTTATTTCTGACATTAGGGTCACATTATCAACCATTCTCTTGATGCTCCCCCAGAAAGTATGCTGCCATCGTCTTCTTTGCCAACAATAGATTCGAGACCAGCAAGAAAAAATTACAATATCTGACCTTTGATGATTTTTGTTATTGTGCGGACCGAATGATTGACAACTGGACAATAGGATCCAATGGTATGAGTATTTCTCTCTTTCTGTTTTTCCAGTTTTCAACTCAACAGCAACAAGCTGTTGCATAAAAATACTTTATGTTTCTTGCTGATCAAGTTGTAATTCTCAAATCTACTAGTTAGTATCCTCATTTTGTCAAACTCAAAGAGTGACATCTTTGTCTGCATCGATACAGAATCACCCATTACTATTTGCTTCATTTTTGCCTGATCAATTTCAAATTCATATTATGGTAAGCTTTGTCCAAGGAATACTAACTAATTGTACAAAGTGGGGGTCAGTTGAGGTACAAAGGTCCCGTTTCTATGATTTCAGTTTAATGTTGTCCCAGAGATATCCATAACTATGAAATATTTGATGATCAGTTTCTTTTTTCTCCTAAAAAATATATATTGTTGTTGATACAATATTTTATGTATAAATATAAATATTATGTGGTTTATGATATAGAGATTAAATTTATGATATCATCTTCATTTGTGTTTAGATCCAAGAAAGGAGGATCTGGATGCTGATTTTGATCGCCAATTTCTCCAAGAATTGAGAGAATTGAAGTTTCTTGCTAATGATAAAGATGCCAGTGACCAGCATAAAAGGTTCCGATGAATTTTCAACATCTTTCTTACTGTAAAATTGAAGTGAACAATACGAAAAAGAAAAAGCAAAGACACATGTAGAGTAGAGAGCTTGCAGTGTCATTTATTTGTGGCAACGATTTTAAAGTTTTTTCATTCCTTGCCCAAGGGAAAAAGGAATCTATGCAATGGTGATGGCGTGTGTGTGTGTATATGTATGTGACACTTGCTTGTAAAAAGTCAATGGTGGATTAACTTCATACTTGGTATATGCATCCGTCTTATTGGGTACAAAAAACCTATTGTTTCTGTGAAAGTTAAGTGGTCATTTATGGTCAACAGAGGTCAATGTCTGACAACTTTGTAAACACTATAACTCCAACAGTACATCTTTGTTGAACTTCATACGTGGTATGCAGATTCAGCTTGTTAAGTACAAGAATCCTATTGGAATTAGTGGAGGTCAAAGGTCACATGAGGTCAACAGGCATCAAAGTCTGAAAACCTTTTAAACATGATAAATCAAAACCTAAAGGTACAATTAATCTGTGAATTTTCCAATGCTATAATATTCTTTTGGTGAGCATACTTTGGTCAAATTCAGTTCAGTTTAGTTCTGTGAAGGGGCTCTTTATGTCTTCAATGAAACATACCTGGCATCCAGGTAATGAAATCTGCTTCAGAGTTCATACTCTTGCTCTAAACACGTACTAAAATCCTAACAGTTTGTCATTTTATGTCATCACAACATCATTTCTCTCTGACCCTGCAGCCTCATGTTCAACTCATTGAAGGGACAGCAATCACCCGGTATCACATCTAATGTGGAAAATAATTTCAAGGTAACCGTTTTCTCTTTCTCTATCGGTAATTTTATTATTATCTACCTAGAATATTTGCAGATAATTTTTAATTTTCTGTCCTATTCTGTGGACCATAAGGTATGACAATTACATTTATTTTCATTATTGAAGTTTGAGGGAGGGTACCAAAGAGTCTGTCAGATCAAACCTACATTATGCTGTTCATGGTTAATGTTATAACCATGTAGCAAAGAAAACAGCAGGAAATCTTGATTTTAAGCGACCATTGTTACTGCAGATAAAGTTTGAGGTTCCCATTGTACAGTTACAGTCGAGGAGCAGTGGTAGCCACAGCTGTCATTTAGAGATGATGACCTTTCTTACTTGGCCTAATCATGAACAAACTGCAACAAGTTGGAAAAATATTGGTGTCAGAATTGTTAGCAAACTGCTCCTCTTTTTAAAGAGTGTTTACAATAAGTCATTTAATTTGTCGATTTTCAGAATCTGTCACGGGCCATCATCAGTATCGCTGTTGATATGATACATTCCAAAGACCTTAAGGACTTCTTCATAGATGTTGTCGAAAAAGTGAGTTTTATCGCTTTAATTTCCCATGCATGAAAATGTTTCTGGATACTTTGTGACCCTGCAGAAACTTTCGCTTAAATCGTGCATTTGGTGATGAATATTAACAACTTTCAAGCGTTCTTGTTTGTTGATGAACGTTCTGTAGAATGCAGTTTCGAGTGCCGGCTTTTTCATATCCACTATCACATGAGGCCTGTTTAGTATTAGTTAAGAAAATACCCATTGGATTAATTAATTTGATAGAAACAGCCAATAGGAGAAGTGGGTGTTTTGAGGGTTCACTGCTCTCAGACGATGACAGACAAGATTATTGTGCATGTATTCAATAAGAATTGGAATTTGTCAGGACTGCATCTACCGTCTATACTGTAGAGTAGTTTGATACTGCAATGGTTCATACGTAGAACGAAGCATTTCATAATTGTGAAAATAAGGATACTGTAAATTGCTGTGTGTCCCAGTATGTGCTGTACCTGTGCATGAATTTAAATTTCAAACTTATAGAACTAAAAATTTGATTAGTGATTGGTGTCTGATATTATACCAATAATTCAATTACCCTTTGTGGGGATGAATAAATGTGATCTTACCTTATCTACTGGTTTGATAAAAGATTCAGGTAATCCAGGATCCATAATTGGTTAATCCACATGTAACATTTCTATCTTCAGATTACTGAACCTTGCAAACAAGCCCACTGGTCGTCAGAACAAATGTCCCAATTCTTGAAGTTGTATACGTCCTGTAGTGCAAGAGTTGAAGGATTTCAAAGGTAAGTTGAACAGAACAAGTGTCTGAATGTAACATTAAACCCCTACCCAGCATACGATGATCCCAGTATTAAACGGACAGACAGTTCATGCAGTTGTAGGTCCTTATGTTCATATACAAGATTTAGTTAATGAGCTTTTCATTCACAAAATCTACTGTATTGTATAGTGTGATGGTTTCCGTTTCGTTAGCTATCATACAACGGTATCCTTATACCATATGTAAAATATACTCAAAAACACACATTATTCCATCATTCCTTTGTACTTTACTTTAACTCGGTGGTTTCGATGCTGTTGAAATGTCACTTGAGGTCAACAGTTCTCTATAAAATAAAATTAAAAAATGGGCAAGACATAAGTCAGCTTGTAGCTGGTTTGTTCTTTCATGTTTACTTAAGAAAGTGAGAACTTGCTTTGAAGAGATGTTAAAAGATATGTCATTTCTTGTGCTTTCAATTCTTAAGGTATGCAATCTGTACTTCTTCCAGAAGGAACATTTATCTCACAATGTCATATCTGCTCTGTGTGCCAAAGTTTTTCTCACACCTATTTGCAATTGTATTATGATGTTCCCACGAAAAAATTCTGATCCGTTTTTCGTTTTACAGAAATCCCAAGTACCACAGTATACTAGCAAGGTTCATGTCAACATTGACTGAATGTGTGCAGCGGATGTACCATACATGAAAACAGCTATTCGCTAAGAGGCACGCTTGCTGGAGGCTGAAGGTAGTGAAGAGTGTCGAAGCTATCTGAAGGATGCATATTCGTTACACTTCTGTCCTTTAACATCTCAGAAAGGCCTACTTTATGCAAGTGTGTCATCCTTATGTTGCTTTGATGTTGCATGACAGGTAATGTCAAACCCTTGCAGGTGCCAAGTCGCTGCTGACCAATCACAGAACTTATCTCAAGGCTGCAAAGCTGAACACAGTTCTGTTCTTTTTGATCTACCATTGGAAATCACAGTGACAAGAATCTCAAGAGAGTTCCGGAAACAATTATGAATTTTAACTTCAAGGAGGAGCCTATAAGACCATATGAGCTGGCATGTTCATGTCTGTTTAACTCTGTTATTAAATGTTGTTTACCTATTCTGATATGAACAACAACTGCACTGACAGAAAACCAACACACTGCCCCCTTTTTGTTTTATTACACATAATCAACTCTGGAGGGGATGAAAAGGTCATGTATTGATCTAATATTTGAGTTAAGAAATGTTACTTTACTCAAAACTTGTAATTCACTTTTGCAGCTAAGGTGAGGCCAGTATGAGCAGTATTGGTAGTATACATAAACAGGTTCCTCTCTGTGCCAGTTTTTTTCTTGGATATAACTGTCCCTACCTTCAGCTGTGGAAGGTGATGCAATTCCCATCAAGTTTGTGAGGCATTCCTAGTATTATATAAAGTGATGAGAAGAATGAACAAATGCTCTAGACTTGGACATTTGAGTGCACAAAAGTTGTGATAAACTTGCTCGTTTGCATGTGAATACAACGATGCAAACGTTAGTGTAGACTATTTAGATTAGTGGAAAGAGTTGTTGTTTCATCATCAACAACTAGTTAATCACTCTCCATTAAAATGCTGCTAGAATTACTGTGGGTTCATTGATATATGCAAGTTACTGCAATGTATAACATTGTAAGGTGTTCTTTGGTATCCAAGAAGAAAATCAAAGGTGCTAGTGTTTTTTAGTGCTGCATTCTCCATATGTTTGTACCCTTAGAAGTACAAGCCTAGAAATTATTTATTTATGACTGTCTGCTTTTGATAGTTGAATATTATCAATTGTCGGAAAAATCTAATAGGAGGATGGCTTGATTGGTTGGAATCTTATTCGTAATAATACTCAGTTATTATATGAAAGTTAAATATTGCCAAAACGTTAGTTACTCAACTCAAAAGCTGCTTTGAAGTGACCGTGTGGTCATGCAGACACTACCGTTCCATATTATATACATGACTATACTATGTAGCAGGGCATTAGCATAAGAGACAATGTAACAAGTTGAGCAGAAACTAAAAAATACATGTGCAATCATTATGCAGGTTTGTTTTATAATTTATTTCCATTTCTCTACGCTTCTTTTATGCATTATAAAAATTGCTTTTATAATAGTGAATACAAAACAAACAAAAAATGAAAGTGGTAGCAGTTTCTGTTGGGATGTAATCACTGTTAAGGTTACTATAACACCAAACTGTCTTACGATGTTATTCTAAATTTACCAAATCTTAAAATGCATATTACCTGCAATACTATGTCTTCTTAAATGTACTCAAAATTTATTAAAACTGAGACAATTCTTTATATTTTATTTTAAGACCAGTCACTTTCCCACTTTTTTTTCTCCAGTTTTCCCACACACATATGTTGGTAGTGATTAATCCTTTAGGTCAAACATGTTCACAAATATGTTAACACAAATCATGAGGCTGTGGTCCCCCAAATTATTTGTCGGGCCTACCACAAAAAATGGTCAGAAATTATAGGTTCTCCCTAGAAAAAGTACTGGGCTCCCCCAAAACATGAAGAATAGCTACACTCATGGGTTTCCCACCAGTATTTAAACATGGTTCATGATTAGCAGCCCATGTCATCATGTATCTGCTCTAGTCGTGGACATATCCTCCATTTTGATGTCAGGCCAGTGGCCACCCCCATTAACATGTGTGGAAATTTGGAATAAATGAACAAAGTGAGAAGGATTGCTGAGGTTCATGCAATCACCTTCTTCAGGTTTAGCACACTTTTGGTGAATCCTACTTTTACCCACAAGATAACAGAATTTGTTATGATGAGAACTGAAATAGAGAGAGAAGCATTACTTACACTCAAAGTTTCATTTTGTATTGGACTACAATTTATATCTAGACTAAAATTCTGCTTAAAGTCATCCTTATCATGTTTTTCTCTTTCATCTCGATTCTCGTTTGTTCCTGGTATGGTCAGCTTCATTCCAGTCAAAAAACTTTGCGAATTCACTGTAATACTCGGTTATCAAGTTATGCAGTCATGTCCTCAAAGTGTCTTCGTTTTTGTCCTCTACTGTCCTTAAAAGTGTCTTCATTTTATCCTGTGATATGAGCATTTGGTAACAAGGACAGCAGAGGGAAGCTTATGTCCTCACCTTGTCCTACTGTATATGTCCCTCTATTGTCCTCACAGTGTCTTTATTTTACCCTCTACTAAAATGGGTTTGGCAACAAGGACAGCCAGAAGGAATCTTATATCCTGAAAGCATCTCCATTTTCACCCTCTATTATAATGGTTTGGTAACAAGAACAGCAGAAGGAATGAGTCCTGAAATAAAAGGCAGAACGATGAAAATTCAACACAGTTAGTAACACAGACTTAAACAAAAAAACTTAAACAAAGAGACCAGGTAACAAGTGATCTGATAGCAATCAAATTGTGAGCATAATGTACAAACAATATTTCAATTCCATACCAAAATAAACATATCTATTTATATATATATATATAGATAGATATATATATATATGTATCCATCAATGATGTATATTTGCCTTGGCAATGATCAGCTTCTTTTTTGCCATTTAATAATCTGTGTTAACAGAAGAAAAAATTACTACTTTAATCTAAATCCAAAATGACAACAATAACAACAAAACTTCAGCTTTACCAAGTTCCTTCAGTGGAGTTTCCATGTCTTCTGAAGTGAACACTTTCCTTGGAAATGTTGTCATAAAAGTAAACGGACCCATACCATCGCTTCTATTCATCTCTACGTATAGCCTGATTGCAGATAACTGTTCGTCAGCTGAGAAGGTCTGTTTTAGCGTTGTTCCGTCAGTTAGTCTTATCTGCCACAAGAATATGAGACGTGCAAATACTTGAGGTGATAGATCATAAACATTAAAATGAATGACTACACATTTTTTCAAACAGTATAAAGAACTTCTTGCAGGTGTACTATAACCAGATCTCTTTAAACATCGGCTTGGTAGAATAGCATATCATGCACTACTGCTTTTTATATGCAGCACAATGGCTCTCATCCACTTTTTAAGGACTTTAAAGAACTAATCAATTCAGAAGAATATGTGTTTCAATACGGCTCCATGGGAAGAGAAGCCAGGGAGACAGCCTCCCCACTACCTCTCTTCCACTTCCCATACTCCTCTCCCATTTTGTGAAAAATCTTCAAAGTGCCCATTTTGTTCAAACAATAGTTAAAAAGTGCCCTTTTGTTGGAAAAGCATTCGAATACTTGTTCTTGTGGTATGAAATGTATTAAGGATCCATTTACTGGAAAAGTTATATTGTTTGTCTCCTCAAATCAAAATCACAATGTTTGACTGGCTGGTGTTGTAGATTTTGAGTGGGGAAACGTTTAAAACAAATACCTCAGGAAGTTAGTTTGCTTATTGTAGATACTATAACAACCAAAGACCGACCAATCATATGTCAATTGTTTCAATGAATATCCACATAACCTATTAGGCATTGATTAAACTTACATTTGTCAATGGCTCTAAACTATTGGAACAACCTTTGCTGTTCCAGCATTACGTATTACCACAACGGTAACCAGTTTCATAAAATAAATTAAAAAATAAGACACATAAAATTGTCTTCAGAAAGTGAAAGCTCATTTCTGCTACTAGAGAATATGTTATGTCATTGCCATGTATTCAGAGTTGAAGCAGAACAAAATTATGGATATTAAGAAGAGCTTTCAGATTTTAAGCGACAAGGAATGGCTCGCAAACATTTGCTCTTCTATCAAGGGGTGCAGTGGAGGCTAAGTGGGTTTCTATAGATAGCACCCTCCAGCTATGACTTTGCCTTTTCTTTACCTGTATTCTTGCTTCGTTGTATTCCTTCTTTGCAGCAGGGGATGCTGGTTCCTTTCGCTGTTGAGACACTGCGGCGTCCGTTGCTACAGAAGAATCACCAGTTCCGGCAGTCTTTCCAAATCTAGCTGCTCTGTCTGCTTTGTCTTGAGCGATTTGATCTTTGACCTTTTTCCTGAAATCAAAACCAAGTTAATCTGCACTTGTGTCATACGTACCACCTCGGTGAATCAATTTCATTGTATAAATCAACCCATAACAGTTTTTTCCTGTGACCTTAGGAACAGCAGCAAGGTCGGATCACAGGAGTGGCAGCCAGAATCTTCACTTTTATCATTTTAAATTCAAACCATGGGATATTATATTGCACAATGAACTATGCTTACATTTTGATCATTAACCACACAAAAAAAGAAGACTATTTTTGCATGTTAAATGTTACATTCCGAGTCCTATGCAAGCACCATAGTTACCTAACTAGTCTAGACATCCAATCTCTCTCCTTCTCAAAAATGTTATACATTTTTCCACAAAGAAATCATTAAAAGCAAAATGAAAATTTTACCTTGCTAATTTATCCTCCAACTTCTCTCGCCTCTTTTGCTCAGCTATCTTCATCAGTTCGTCCGTCTCCATCCTAAACAAAGTTCAGAGAAGATTGAGGTTGATACAAGTTGGTGACACAATTAGAAAAGAACACCTGGCAAGAATATGCAGCATTCAATTACATTTTCTTCACTGTATCGTAAAGACTCGAACAATACACATAATTGTCAGTTTGTTACATTGGTGTCATTATAGGTGCTTCACCTCTTAAGTATTGGGTTCCATAGATCTTTACATGTTAATTATATGCAGGCATGTAGCAGATGTCTGTGAGCCAAGCCTAATTTGAATAAATATATCAAAGATGCCAACTAACAGTGTAGTTTCCAGATTTTTGTTATCATCACAAATGCAAAGTGAATTACCAGCTGATTTGCACCAATGTGGACAAGATGGAATTCAAATCGTCTATACCAGCGACTGTGCAGTTGACTCGAGGATGAATGAGCGAAGCAACTTGTGTGACATTACACTTACATTGAATGAAGTGACTCATGCATCTGTCTGGCATTATTAAGACACGGGAACAACTTTCTAAATATGAAATAAATATTTGCCAGAATAGCCCGTTTGGGTTGAAATGTGATGCAGTGAACATTTGGTATTAAACATTATCCATGTAAATTGTATTGTTATATATATGTAGATAAAATGTTTGGTAAGATCAACCATCATATTATCACATACGAAGGGAATTGTGATTGTTGACAAGGGGATGAGGAAAGCAATCATCCCAACTGAAACTAACTAGAGCCTCAAAGACTAAACTAAGTGTGAAAATACCAAGAAGCTTACCTGCTCCAAGTGAATTTAAAACCAGTGTTATAGTACCAATCATATTTTAATAACTTTACTCAAGCACATAGTAATTGAGTATCTATCTTAAGACACATATACCCATGCCAATGTATATTAAACATTAAGAAGGTGCCTAACAGTCTACAGAATTGTATGTATTTTTTCTTTTTAAATCCTCCTGCAAGCAGGAACTCGCAAAGAAGCCTCATTTGCTTATAAAACCTGCAAGCTGACCGAATTCAGTCTCTTAGATTCATATTTAACGTCCATGATTATGAATTGTCAATTGTCAACAACTCTGTAACTGCATTAATCTTGGAGTGACTCCAACACAGGACCTTATGATTGAAAGGCACCTGTGTTAACCACTGAGCTAACACTCCTGCGTTAACAATCCTGAATTAAAGAGACAAACCTCTTAAATGTATTAGATAAACCTCATAGTGAAATACCCTATATACATTTTGCATCACAAACACACAACGTTCCTCTTTTATGTCTGTAGTGAGAGTTAACCATTAAGATGAACACAAAACAATCACTCACTGCTGCTTCATATTTGTCATTTGTTTGCCCTGTTTACGTCGTAGTTTCTCTTTCTCTATAGCTTCTTTCTTTTCCAGCGCTTTCTTCTCCTGTTGCCGCAGCTTGATCTTCTCTTGTAATCTACGGTCAGAATGGTCAAAATGGTCATGATAGGTGGACTGATGGGCATATGAAAGAGGTGCTCTCATTCAGCTTTCAAAGGTCAAAAGAATTACGACCAAAATTTAGTATGCTCGAAAGTTCTAAAACTTTTCCAAAAGTACCTTGCCAGCAGGTTTTTGACTCTCCAAATAAATTCCCTGATACACGATGACTTATTTGTCTGAGACACACTCGTCACACTGAGAAGGAAATGATCAGAGTTGTAGCTGTGAAATTCAGTGTTGAAGTATTAACAAGTGCGGTCATTATTTGAGTTTCTAGCATATTTGGAAACTATAACGATGATGTTGAAATGCTCTTTTTATGGAAGAAAATATATCATTTAACAGATGCCTTTCCACTTTGAAAAAGAATTGATCAGGAAATCTAGGTAAAATTATCTGTCAGGTTCTCAATATCTACCCTGGTGTAATAAGAGCTTAATATCCTTTTACAAATCGCACTCACTCTCATCATTGGCTACGGTTATCATTAGTTACAGCTTAACGGCCGGTTTTGTACAATTTTCACCTATTTTTAATTAAAGAATGAGTGAAAACTAGAACTCGTCTGTGGGATTTTGGTCGGATTTGGAATACAGAAAATAAATATAATACTTCTCGGATTGCTGATGACTTGGATTGCTGATCACAGAATGAAAGAACTCCGTGAAAAAGTATAATTGAAATATATTTGATTTAAAGCCCACCATCTCAAAGTATATATTAGCTTGGATGTTTTCATGGAGCAAACAATCTATAGATGTAATCTATTGCAATATTATCGAACAATTATGGCACAAATGAGTCAATATAACAGTTGAGCTCATTCATTCATAAAGAAAACTATACCTATCCATTTGTTGCTTCCTCTCATCTTCAGTGAGTGGTTTGACCTCCTCTGTCGATTCTGAAAAATTTTGATGGCTCGTCCTTGCAGCATGCATCTACATTGAATGAATAAACTTTTATAATTTGGTGCTTTTCAACTTTCAGATCTAACAGCAGAAAAAAATATTGTTACCAATTTCTATTGATATTCAATTAAGTTGTGTTCCTATGTCATTTTCTTAACACACACTAAATTAGTGAACTTATGGAAAACTAAGTAGATCACCAATTGGGTATAAGGTAGGAATACTTCATACAGCTCGCACGGAACACAGGACCTACTCCTCACCAACCCACCCAACACCCATTCCCATTCCATCTACAGCTGGCAAGTATTAAATTCAAACTTTGAGAGGAGAAATGTAGTCAGGTTTTGATAGGGAGGAGCTGAGTTTTAAGGAGATGAAGAAGCTATCATGAATATGACATTCCTTTCTTGAGAAACCATTCCAACATCTGCTGACTCAAAATGAGCATTTGACCTTACATCATTGAATGTTTTGCTAATGTTTTGGTTCTTTTAATGATTGTTTATCGGTCCATGCGATACATGACCAAGGGGCCAAAGTCATTTTCCATGGCAAAAGCCAGATTTTTCAGTCACAAAATTAAAGTTCTCAAAATTTCACCCACCGCATCCATTTTCAATTAACTTTCACCCGACTTCTCACCCCAAATGTCACCCAACTTTCTCAGTCACACACTAAAATTTCACCAATTTTTAACATTACCCATACAATTGCTTACCTCAGCTTCTTCAGTGGACTTTATCAGTTTACCACAGCTGTAAATGTGAGCACAGACAAGGTTATCAGCCATAGAAGATCATAATATTTATGAAATTACAAGTTTATCATGGTAACTAGGCTTTGTTGGTTTTGTAACAGAAATACCATTATTAAGATGTTGGTAGCACAGGTAGCTGCTAATCTACAACAGTTATCTTTAACTCTTTATGCATGTTAAGAATAGCTTATAAATTATAAGCCAGATCGAACAGGTGCATTATTATTATCAACATCACTTGTTAAGAAATATGTGATGCAGTGTGATCGATTTGTTTCAATAGTTTCGATTTTTTTTCAATAGTGAACAATTTCTTGATAAGTTGTACAGGTGTGTGCTTGCATTCCATCATGGGTCATGCTAGTATTTTACTTTAGAATTATGTTTCACAGTAGATTTGATAAAACAGTTGCAGGTACTTTTTTTCTTCACAAAAATTAGCTGAAAGTAGTAAGTCCAGTCACGCTGGGAGGAGGGGAGGGGGATTTTTTGGGCTTTCTGGAAGTTACGCAATACTTTTGGGATTTTATCTTTATTCTGATGATCTGCATTCAAGCCATATTATGAATTGTATTCAGTTTAAAAATAAATAGAACTTTCAGTCTTATTCTTCCTACCAACAAGTGGATAAAATTTCACAAATTCTCCTTAATATGCAACTAGGTATGACTATGACATTGCAATAATTTGTGAAGAATTTCATTCCGGAGTACAAAGAGGTATCGTACATTAAGTAGAAAATCATTTCAAGCAAGCTAGCTAAGGGTGGGGAAGGGGGTGGGGGTGGTTGGATGGGGGTGAAGGACAGTAAAGATGTCAAAGCCAGGATGTAAGACAATTTGTCTTCACTTTATATTAAAGTGGTTTACAGACTTACAACCAAACCTGATTATAGGATTATTCGATAACTTACTCATCACATTTCAGTGACTTGGCTTCACTCTGAGAAGGATCATTTGTACTCTGTTGTCCTTCTGAGCTGCTGTTACCACCACCATCTACTGTATGCAACGAAATCAAACAAAAGAGTAGCTGAATTAAATCCTTTCTTTGATTTGCCACAGAAGTTTTTTTGATAGATAATAATATATTTGATAAGTTTTAGCCTTTCGATGCAAACTGTTGAGGCAATATCAATGTGCTTGAAACTTGAGAGTACTAAGAACTAATTTCAAGGCTTTGTCAGATTGGAAGCAATCTGGGAGCAGAGGTATCACTCTTAAGTAGAGAATTACAAAAAACATTCATGAATACAGAGCAGCTCTTTCTATTCAAATTGAAGTCTTTCTACCTTTCTTGTTATGAATTTGATAAAGTGTTCATTTTGTGGTTCTCAAGTTTAAATAAATTGAAATTTAAACTTGACTGAACAAATTTGCCATTACCAGCAGAACTATCATCACTTAGTTTGTGCCCTTCAGGCTCTACAAACGGATCATCAATACTTGGATCATTTTCATGTGCACCGATCCTGCGAGAGAAGAAAGTTGAACATTTAAAGTCTCATAGAAATATAATTCTCTATAATTGTGGATATTAATGTCAAATATGTAAAAGTTAATGATGGAGTGAGCATAATTACTTGAATAATTCCCACAAGAGCAACTACAAAACAGTTCTTTACATGAGTTTTCCAAGAGGCTTGCAAGTTTTATCAAACATGATCAACCCAGCAAGCTAACAACTGAAACCAATTCAAAACTTTCACTCTTTTTACAAACACCTAATGACAAAGCAGATAATTATTGTTTTGTATCCAACACAGGTTACATATATCAAAATAGTGTGTACAGTATCTTGTCGCTGAATATGACAACACATAGAGGATTAAAACTATCAGAAGAAAGGAATTTTGATTCACCAGAACAAAGTCATGTGTTTCCATTGGAAATGAAACATCAACTTAGTCAGTTATAATGTAAATGAAATGTCTTCTTCAATTTGCAGATTGTATGTATTACATGACTTCAACATATATGTTGTTACAGTTAGAAAATTACTTAGCAGAGTAGTATCAATTTTAACAGAAGTACTGTACTTGCAAACTGCTACCATCATGTTCTAACCTCACTCATTGCACCAAGTTATTGTTTACAGTGGAATGTTATGGTAAATTAACCTGATAGACCTAATAGAAATTAATTATATTATTGATAGAGGTTTTGCTTACCAGTCAATGGCCTCCTGAATTCCTTTGTATTGTGTGGCTGTCAGTGCTCTTTTCCTACAACAAACAATAGAATAATGAATAACAGAAAATTTAAGGAGTTCTCAAGTACGTCAGTGTCAAAAACCATTATAATCACCTATTTCAGAGATAAACTGACCATGAACTTTATATACACAAATACATGTATATTAGTGCCAGTAGCCTAGTTGGTTAGGGTGTCGATCTGCATATAAAGTGGGAGGCCAGAGTTTGAATCCTGGTGGAGGCTGGAAGTTTTTACACTGTTCTGGATTTCCAACTCATTGCTAATTCAAATATAATGAATACAGACATTCCAACTCACTCGCATTTGGCGTGTGACACACGCATTTCCAGCCCTT
>KN884313.1:13613-37204 GCA_000934455.1 Apostichopus parvimensis
GTGTGTTACATTACACTGTTGCTGTTTTCATTACAATGACTGTAGTAGGTGTGTTACATTACACATACTATTGCTGTTTTCTTTTAGTAGGTGTGTTACGTTACACTGTTGTTGTTTTCATTACAGTATACTGTTGTGAGTTACATTACTGTTGCCATCTCTTCCACAATTGCTGTTAGTATGTGTGTTACGTTACACTGTCGTCAATTTAATTACAATTACTGTTAGTAGGTGTGTTACATTACACTGTTGCTGTTTTCATTACAATTACTGTTAGTACGTGTGTTACATTACACTGTTGCTGTTTGTATTACAATTACTGTTAGTACGTGTCTTACATTACTGTTGCCATTTCTTCACAAGTGCTGTTAGTATGTGTGTTACGTTACATTGTTGCCATTTTCATTACAATCACTATTAGTAGGTGTGTTACATTACACTGTTATTGTTTTAATTTAGGTAGGTGTGTTATTTTGACACTGTTGCTGTTTTCATTACAATGAATGTTTATCCGTGTGTTGCATTTACTCAATGACCTCTGTTCTTGTTTCCACTGTACCCACAGGGATCTCTACGTATATACTTGATGATGACATTGTAAATAATCATTTCATTGTGTTTTTTCTCCTCCCAGTAATCCCTACTGCTGTTAATCCATGTCAAATACCCATTGATGCAGGTCCATGCAATGGCAATGAGGCCAGATTCGGTTACAGTCCTGTCGCGGAAAATTGTGTCGGTTTCACATTTGGAGGATGCGATGGAAATGCAAACAATTTTGTGTCTATTACTGACTGCCTGCAGAGGTGTACCAGTGAGTGCTTAGATGATATTTTATACCTCAATAGTTACTTACAACCAAGTTCTTTAGTTTTTGCATTATTATCTTGCAAAAAAGAAATTTTCAGGGGGACAAAATTGGCTTTCAGGTCATTCTTTGAAATGACTATTGACCAGACAAACCAAAGAAATGGATAGTTTTGGGATTTTAATATTTTTAATAGTAGTGTTCAGGAAGTTACCAAGATAAATGTGAAATGCTACCATGATGTAATACATACATGTGATATAATTATATATTTTCGCTGGGCCCTCTTTTAGATATTGCCCTTAACAAATATTTGTGTTCAACCACATTGATGATGTGTTTACACAGGGCACATCTTCATTTTGAAAAGTGCTAGCTAAAAGACATGGGTTCGGTATTAAATTTGGCAGTTCACAGATGGAAATCAAATTGGAAAGTTTAAAAGTGTAATTTGCAAAAAAATTACTTTAATTGCTTCTATTACAAACAGTGGTTTTATATCCTAGTTTGAAAATTTTATGATGTCAGCATTAATGGTTGGTCATTAAACTTTAAACCTTAGTAGGTTAAACAAAGTTGTGGAACTCTAACTTTTGAAGGTGTGGTACACCAAAGGGTAGTATTTGATTGGTTGATAATGGCCAGTACCACCAGCATTAAGGCCTATCAAAGGGGATTCTGTGTGTCAACCACACCGCAACTTTTAATATTTTATTGCACAAAGATTTGTAAGATTTATGGAAAATTCTGGCAACTTTTCTACTACTTAATGGTACGCTTGGCATTTCAACATTCATTTTCATATTTTAATTTTTCCCTGTTTTAGCTGATGTCTGTTCCCAACCTATAACCAATTGTCCCGGAACAGAGACGAGGTGGGCCTACGACCTCAACGCAGGCGGATGCATTTCACATACTTACGGAGGCTGTCAACCATCTGGGAACTTTTTCCTCTCTCAGGCAGAATGTTCACTCCGGTGTGAAGGTAAGCGAAGAGGGTAACTTTGGCTAAAGTCTGAATCAATTTCTAGAATTATGACATCTTCAAGATTGGGAAGTAAAAGGACACTGTATTGGATTGATGTCAAATGTTACTCTGAAGTCGAAGATCACTTGAGTATAGTTTACTTGGATTAATAAAAAGGTCAAATTGTTCAAACATTTTAAGGCTTAGTTTACAAGTAAAGTAAAGCTGGCATGACTATCACACTTGATGTTCCTTAGTAAAGTTACAAGAATTCTCATTGGGAGATCAGAGAAAAGGCAAATGCAGACTAGATAAGTGAATGATCATAACTCATGTAAATATGCAAACCACTCCCAACCCCACCCCCCCATCTCTTTCCCATTGAACCTGTCCTGTAAGTGGATGAAACCAACCTAGAGCAGAGTCAAGACATTTTAAAGATGGTGACTCAACAAGCATGTCCTGCAGGAACCTAAGCCGTGGGTACATAGTAACTCCTTCTCTGGCATTGTCAGATTCTTCGTGATTTGGGGGAGGGGGGGGGGGTGAGGGCAGAGGTGGAGAGAGGTTAACCTGGATAAAAATTGCCTGACAAGGAAGTTGTATTAACCTAATAGTCATTTTTATAGTATGTAGCTTTTCTAATGCAAGTTCATTGTTGAATGTTGGATGTTAACCAATGATCAGTTTAGATGTGGGTCATAATAAGTTGAAACCAATGAAATTGTGATATTTAAAGGCGATACCTTTGGTTGATATCCTTATTATGTTGGTCCAGCTTAGTCAGTTGAAGAAAACCCTTTTAAACACTTGAAGTTTAATGAAAGTCAAAAGTTTTGATAATTATATTAAACTTCTCCCATAAATCACTACAATACCAGTTTATTTTTGTCTTTCTATTGTTTTTAAGTTAATGAGTTTATAAGATCAATTAATTGTAATGTCTATTTCTTCTCTCCTTTCACTTTTGCTATCTGGCAGCCCCTATCTGTTCTCAGGCAATGATTGCTGGTCCCTGCTCAGCAATACTGGCGAAGTTTGTCTACAACGCCCTCACTGGTCTCTGTGACCCATTTATCTACAGTGGCTGTGGTGGGACTGCCAATTTGTTTGATACTTTCGCAGATTGCATGAGATACTGCACAGGTATAAATACCTATTTTGTTGGAGTATTGCACTTAAGTTTCTTTACTAATTCACTTTGTCATTACATTGTGGGTAATGCAATAGTTTCAGTGGAAGAACAATAATAACAATAACAACAACAATAATAATGACAATAATATTAATAAGCTGACCAATAATTTATAGAGACAGTTTCCTTCACTTTTAACATTAATCTGATGTTGAATAATGTAACCTCTTTATCAATATTATCACTTAATTATCTCTTGCTCTTTAAATTCATTTGAAGGAGAAAAATAAGAACGGGTGAACAAACTGCTAAGCTACTTAGCAAACAGCTTGCATATATTTTCTCTCAGGCATATGGTCCGTATGAAGTTTCCATGTGAAACAAACCATCATCGTAACAGAATTTACATGATTAAAAAAATGATGAAAATATATAATGTATGAGTAAATAAAAGTTAATCTTGACACAAGCCAAATTTTTATGTTTGAAAACTGAGCTACAGATTAAATAGTGTTATGTTTTTGTGCAAGCACTAAAAATTATTTCTTCACTTTCAAAGAGATAGTGTTGGCTGTCAATGCCAATACCCCCAGTCTGGGCCCTCTCCTCCCCTTCCCTTCCCTTCCCTTCCCTGCCTACCCCACCCCCAAAACAATGGGAAAAGAACTAGAAAAAAAACTAATGCAATAACACTGGGCCTATAACACTTTGATAGCAGACGCACAGAAACTAGCCTATTTGGCATATAAGAACTTGTTCAGAATGTTATCAAGTAACCAAATATTTTCAACAATTCATTTTCATTTAAGCTCTGAAATGCAGCTAGCTGTTTTAAGGACAGGATCGACAAATAAATGAAGACCGCACTCACTCTTTCTTGACTGAATATGACAAAGCAATAGAGAATTCCAGGATTGTAAATGAAAATACCAACTAATAATAATTGATGATCTGTTGTCTTTTATCCAGATTCTACGTGTCTTCAGCCAATAGACGCTGGACCATGTTCTTTAAATCTGGCCAGATTCGCTTTCAACTCTGACATGGGTGCTTGTGAACCGTTTAGCTACGGCGGATGTCTGGGTAGCGGAAATAGATTTAACACCCTCGTCGAATGTCAAGCTACTTGTGAAGGTAACGGGCTGCCCTTTAATATCTTTCACATCTATTATTTTTCTCGTAATTGTTGTTAGGATGCAAGGATGGTATTTCAGGAGAAATACTATTCCTTATAAAAATTTTTTTTTTTTACAGATTTCTGGTTTTTCTTTGGAAATAAATGTCATAAGCTCTGAGATTCAGAATATAATGTCAATAATATCACCTTTACCTTGATGTAGACACATCAGTTATGAAACTCCATCTATGCTTGCCTTTGTGTTACTAAAAATCATAAGTTCAACAATTTAATAAATGCACAGAACATATTTCAAGATCCCCAATTTTCACGATTCCCGTCTTCGTAACTTCGTTAACAAGGATTGCCACCCAGTTAAAATAGTTCAGTTGGTAGAGCAAATAACTTGTTTTTCGTTTTTTTTTGCCTGAGCACATAACTAGTTTATATAGAATGTAGAATTGGCCTTACAGACAAGTCAAAGCCTCGCAAATAGTCTGGTGAACTAACAATAACTATGTTCCTTTGGACAGTAACCAAAGTGTTTTGAAATATGTTTTTTCTGGCTTATAATCCGTGACTATTCTTACATTCATTCTCCCGTCAGCCGTAACAGGAGATGCGTGTGCACTCCCCCTCGATGCTGGACCGTGTACCGACAACGTGGCCAGGTTCTTCTACAACTCGGCAACCGAGAGCTGTCAACAGTTCGCCTTCGGTGGATGCGGCGGCAACGTAAACAACTTTGCCACTCTGGACGAATGTAACCGGAGATGTGTCGGTAAGTTTTAGAGATCGCTTGATCGTTTAAGATGACCCATATTCTATACTCGTCTATTACGTTCAGCATGAGAAGGTTTACAAGAACATAAAAATAACCGTTAAAGTTGAAATAATATTCTGTTTGGAAATAATAAAGCTAGATATTAATTGAGTCTGAAAGATGGAAATCTCAATATTTATTGTACCTTCCTCCTCACTCCCTCACCTGTCCCCACACCCCTTCCCACTCCCTTTTAACCCGCTCACACCCTCTAGATATGCCTGTATTCTTTGATATAGCCATACTGTTGATATGCTCATACCTTGCTCATTAACCTGTCTGTTTTCTGTGCGTGTTTTTGTCCCTTCTGTTACTGTTACTTGTCATTTAGCCTATGAAGAAGATCCTGCTAGGATCGAAACGTCAGGCCAACTTACTTTTACACATTCTCTTACACAGGCTCTCAAGTGGATAAGCAGTTTGCTAACAGTTTTATTTTATTTTGTTAATATGGTGTCCGGAGTAATCTATATCTCTTTTGTAAATCACTTGGTTGAGAATTTCATCCCTTCTGTACTGGCACCTTACTGTCTAAGTATGGTCCTGTTATTAAGTAGACAATGGATGAAATTATGTCTCCTCAAATAAAATTCCGCAATAAGTGTTTTCATGGTCTCAACTACAGTAAAGTGACTCTCTTCTGCAGCACATGTCAAAATATTCCAAGTTCAGAAAGTGTGACAAATTTTTACACCGTGCTGCGTTCCCTCAAAAGTGGGTAACACAAACTACAGATTTACGATGAGTTTGGATTTGTACCAAATTTACCATAACAGAACATTCCCCACGACTTGACACAGTTTAGAGGTTAATATGTTTACAGAATCTTTGAACAATCACATATTAGTTCCTAAAATCCTAACTACGACCATCCTTTGAACAATTGTCGAATGATAATAACAATAAAATGGGTGTAATTTGTTACTCTTCCAAGAAGCATAGAAAGTTTCCATTAAATAGTTGATTAATGTTATTCTAATTGTCTTTAATTAGTTGATGCATGTGCACAGACGATCGTCAGTTGTCCCGGAACTGAGACCAGATGGGGCTATGATCCATCCACACAAGCTTGTATAGAGTTCAGCTACGGTGGTTGCGCCCCTAATGCAAACCTCTTCACAACGCAGTTTCAATGTCAGCAGAGATGTGAAGGTCAGTGATTCTACTATTGATATATAATGAAGAAAATGTTTTTTCAGGTCTTGTAATTCTAATACTGCCCTCTGCTTGAGGGGGCGGGGGGGGGGGGGGCACACGGGGGGGGAGCTGGGGTATAATAAGCATTGAATAATAAAAGCAGTACTTCTACTTTTATGGCTACCAAACTGATTGGGAAATTTTGAATCTGTTTATTTATTTGTTTGTTGGTTTGTTTGTTTATATATTTATATTTATATATATATTTATTTATTTATTTATTTATTTTTATAGCTGCTATCTGCTCCCAAGCTATAGTGACAGGAGTCTGCACATCTGCCATCCAGAAGTTTGCATACACTGCCTTAACCGGAAGCTGCCAGGTTTTTGAGTACACCGGTTGCGGTGGATCAGCAAATAGGTTCGATACCCTGGCTGAATGCCAGCAGTTATGTCAAAGTAAGACCACATGATTTGTCATATTGAAACGTCTAGGCAACAGGCAAATAGGTTCAATATCCTGGCTCAGTGCCAGCAGTTATGTGAAAGTAAGACCACAGGATTTGTCATATTCAAACGTCTAGGCAACAAGCAAATAGGTTCAATACCCTGGCTCAGTGCCAGCAGTTATGTGAAAGTAAGACCACATGATTTGTCATATTGAAACGTCTAGGCAACAAGCAAATAGGTTCGATACCCTGGCTCAATGCCAGCAGTTATGTAAAAGTAAGACCACATGATTTGTCAAATTCAAACATCTAGGCAACAAGCAAATAGGTTCGATACCCTGGCTCAGTGCCAGCAGTTATGTGAAAGTAAGACCACATGATTTGTCATATTCAAACATCTAGGCACAAAAATACAATTAAATGAAAATTTTCAATGCCTCCACCATGCATAAAGGTTTTCCATTTTTTTCAGGATAAAAGTAAAAGAAAAAATGTCAGGCAATTGTGTTCAATAGCATACTAAGCTGATTTTCCGTTTTTTGCCAAAATCCTCGCCCCACCCCCTCCCTCTTTTCTCCCACCCAAAATAAAATAAACCCATGCAGTTATCAATGTGTTGGACACGCTGCGTGCAACAAGCTACAATGAAAAATCACCAATTGACTTGTGGAGTATGAAACACATTAATAGTGCATCTTTTCATATCAATGTCATTTCAAGTACTTCACTAACATTTACCACAATTCTATACCAGTAAATGTTTCCCCTTCTATATTTCGATAATTAAATAATTCCAATGTTAAATATGAAAGGTGGGTTAGAGATCAGCATCTTTCATTAATCCTTTATTTCAAACTGATTGGCTTCAACATTGACTGTATTGGTTACTGTGTATTAACAACTCAATTGTAGCGGGCTGAGGGTATTTACAGTGGCAGAAATAGCATTGATATCCAAGGAGGGGTGAGAGGGTGGAGGAGGGGGGGTTAGGAGGGAGTGATCAAGAGGAAGTATTTTATAATAATAGGGCCTTCAAGAACTGGGTATAACATGCATCATTATTTAAGTAGCAAAATAAGTATTAACTTGTTTCTTGAGAGGTAGGGTGACTGTCCTCCTTCCCCTCCCGTCTCCCTCCCAACCTCTCCCCCCTCCATATCGCCTCTCCCCGCCTCTCCTCTTCCCACCTCTCTTCTCCCAACCTCTTCCCCTCCCCCCTCTCCTCTCCCCACTTCTCTTCTCGCCACTTCTTTCCCTCCACACCTCTCCTCTCCCCACCTCTCTTCTCCCCACCTCTTCCCCTCCACACCTCTCCACCTCTTCCCTCCCCACCTCTCCCCTCCCCACCTCTCCCCTCCCCACCTCTCCTCACCTCTCTTCTCCCCACCTCTTCCTCTCCACACCTCTCCCTTCCCCACCTCTCCTCTCCCCACCTCTCCTCTCCCCACCTCTTTGTCATTAGTAATAACTAGCACTGTCATGTCCTTATCTTCGCAGACAATGTGTGTGATCGTCCCCAGGATGCTGGACCATGTTCAGCTACGTTTCTTAGGTTCAGCTTTGATTCTATCACCGGTGCCTGCCAACCATTCAATTATGGAGGATGTCTGGGTGGGGCCAATCGGTTTGATTCCATGGTGCAATGTGAAGCCGCTTGCATAGGTGAGAAATGTCAATGGTGAAATAATATGTTACCCCCATATTCTAGATGTCAGGATATATATGAAAGTTCTGGGACAAATAGCCAAATTGATTCCGTTAATAATATTTGCACAGTAATCAGTGACATTATTGTAATAAATGACTTCACCATTATTCATCTCCAGGTGCCGTGGACCTGGACGTCTGCTCTCAACCTATCGACACCGGACCCTGCACTCAAAACATTGCTAGAGTTGCCTTCAATTCGATCACAGAGACCTGTGGAGTCTTCACTTTTGGTGGCTGCAATGGCAATGGCAACAACTTTGCCAGTCTGGCTGCTTGTACTGATAGATGTATCAGTGAGTATATTGGGAGTATAGATAGAGTATAGAGAGGGTATAGAGAGAGTATAGAGTATAGAGAGAGTATAGAGGGAGTATATAGTATAGTGGTTTAGGGTGTAGAGTAAAGAGGGAGTATAAAGAGAGTATAAAGAGAGTATAGTAAGTATATAGTATAGTGGTTTAGGGTGTAGAGTAAAGAGGGAGTATAAAGAGAGTAAAGTGAGTAGTGAGCATATAGTATAGTGGTTTAGAGTATAGAGTATATTGGGAGTATAGATAGAGTATAGCGAGGGTATAGAGTATATAGTTTAGTGGTTTAGAGTATAGATGGAGTATAGAGAGAGTATAGTATAGAGTATAGAGGGAGTATAGAGTGAGTATATAGTATAGTAGGTTTAGAGTGCAAGTTTTGTTGAAACATTTTATGATAACAAGGAAGAGTCCGTTTAGTTTTTATAAAGAATTGATGGTTTTTAGTATTTCAGATCTACAGTAACATGCCAGGTTCTTTTCCATCTTTTCCATATGGTCACAAGTTACTGGCAGCTTGAAGTATGTGTCTGCCCTTTTTCAAAGTATTTACGTACAAAGTGAAAGTATGATTTTTTCTCAGTACAATAACTACTGATTCCATTTGATCTAATCAATGGGAGCGAGAATAAAGGTAAACTTAGATAAGTTCAGGTCCCGATTTTTCCACAATTGTTTCCTCTCTATTTCAGCTGATGTCTGTGCCCAGCCAATTGTCAATTGTCCTGGGACAAGCACCAGGTGGGGTTATGACCAAGCACTACAAGCCTGCATAGAGTTTACCTACGATGCCTGTACACCAACCGGCAATTTCTTTTCTACACAATTTGAATGCCAGCAAAGATGTGAAGGTGAGTAATCAACAGTTGCCATCCTTTGAGAACATGGAAAGGGGTTGTCTTTACTTTGTTTTGTTGCAGTTTGTTTTGTATGTTTGACTCATACCAATGTTTCTGGAAGACCATGTTATATACCACTGAATGATGCTAGGTTAGCAATCAATAATTCCTGCCTTGGTTGGTTGTCAGGTGGGTAGCAGATAAGAGTTGTTCGGAGAGGTCAACGAGGGATGGGAATGGTAGGGGGGGGGAGGAGGAGTGGCAGAGGATGGTTTTAGAGGGATGGAATTGTAGGGGGGAGTGTCAGAGGATGGTTTGAGAGGGGTGGGAATGGTAGGGGGGAGGAGTGTCAGAGGATGGTTTGAGAGGGATGGGAATGGTAGGGGGAGGAGTATCAGAGAATGGTTTGAGAGGGATGGGTAATCTTGGTCTTTAATTCTTTCATTTTAGTCGGCCATATATGAGAACGGATTTTGGTCTAAATATCCTTGTCATTGAAAGGAAATCTTATGTTAGGTGGTACTGGTACTGATAAGGATTCCAACATGATCCACTTCCATCACCCCACCCCTGGCCGCCAGACTATAGTATTCCTGCGGTAATCTCAAGTTATGCTCGAACTGTATATTAATCCCACCACCTGCTCTGTTAATCTGCTTTTCTGAATTACATTCCAACAGTGCCAATCTGCAGTCAAGCCATTTCTACCGGAACCTGCACTTCATCTACTCAGAGGTTTGGTTACAACGCTGTGAGTGGCCAGTGTGTAGCTTTCTCTTACACTGGGTGCGGAGGGACAGCCAATAGATTCAACACGCTAACACTCTGTGAACAATTCTGTGAAAGTGAGCAACATATACCATTATTTCTGTAAAAGCCAACAAGAATATGAATGTAGGAATGTAAACCAATAAATGCGTATGTTTTGTGAACAAATGTCACAACATTTGCTGCTGTATTCCCTCTCCTCTGTAAATATTAATGATATGTGTTTCAGTTTTGTAGAGCATGATAACAAGTTGAAGGAGAAAATGGAAGGCGCGTTGCTGACTATTTCTAGCATTTTGCAGCAACTCTGCTTATCACTTATATTAGTATGAACTAATATCTACATTAATGTTTATGGTTTGAGTTTTTACTAGCTCTGTTCGTATTGTAACCTAGAAATGATTTCTTCACTTCCAAAGAGATAGTGTTTGCTGTCAATGCTAATACCCCCAAGTACCTCTCCTCTCCTCCCCTTCCCTTCCCTTCCCTGCCCACCCCCAAAACAAAGGGAAAAGAAATAAAAAAAACACTAATGGAATAACAGCACTGGGCCTATAACACTTTGATAGGAGACACACAGAAACTAGCGTATTCTGCATATAAGAACTTGTTCAGAATGGTATCGAGTAACCAAATATTTTCAACAATTCATTTTCATTTAAGCTCTGAAATGCAACTAGCTGTTTTAAGGACAGGATCGACAAATATATGAAGAAGACCATAATCACTCTTTCTTGACTGAATATTACAAAACAAAAAAGAATTCCAGGATTGTAAATGAATACCAACTAACACCTCTCCCCTACCCACCTCTCCCCACCTCTCCCCACCTCACCCCACCTCTTTGTCATTAGTAATAACTAGCACTGTCATGTCCTTATCTTCGCAGACAATGTGTGTGATCGTCCCCAGGATGCTGGACCATGTTCAGCTACGTTTCTTAGGTTCAGCTTTGATTCTATCACCGGTGCCTGCCAACCATTCAATTATGGAGGATGTCTGGGTGGGGCCAATCGGTTTGATTCCATGGTGCAATGTGAAGCCGCTTGCATAGGTGAGAAATGTCAATGGTGAAATAATATGTTACCCCCATATTCTAGATGTCAGGATATATATGAAAGTTCTGGGACAAATAGCCAAATTGATTCCGTTAATAATATTTGCACAGTAATCAGTGACATTATTGTAATAAATGACTTCACCATTATTCATCTCCAGGTGCCGTGGACCTGGACGTCTGCTCTCAACCTATCGACACCGGACCCTGCACTCAAAACATTGCTAGAGTTGCCTTCAATTCGATCACAGAGACCTGTGGAGTCTTCACTTTTGGTGGCTGCAATGGCAATGGCAACAACTTTGCCAGTCTGGCTGCTTGTACTGATAGATGTATCAGTGAGTATATTGGGAGTATAGATAGAGTATAGAGAGGGTATAGAGAGAGTATAGAGTATAGAGAGAGTATAGAGGGAGTATATAGTATAGTGGTTTAGGGTGTAGAGTAAAGAGGGAGTATAAAGAGAGTATAAAGAGAGTATAGTAAGTATATAGTATAGTGGTTTAGGGTGTAGAGTAAAGAGGGAGTATAAAGAGAGTAAAGTGAGTAGTGAGCATATAGTATAGTGGTTTAGAGTATAGAGTATATTGGGAGTATAGATAGAGTATAGCGAGGGTATAGAGTATATAGTTTAGTGGTTTAGAGTATAGATGGAGTATAGAGAGAGTATAGTATAGAGTATAGAGGGAGTATAGAGTGAGTATATAGTATAGTAGGTTTAGAGTGCAAGTTTTGTTGAAACATTTTATGATAACAAGGAAGAGTCCATTTAGTTTTTATAAAGAATTGATGGTTTTTAGTATTTCAGATCTACAGTAACATGCCAGGTTCTTTTCCATCTTTTCCATATGGTTACAGGTTGCTTGAAGTATGTGTCTGCCCTTTTTCAAAGATTTTACGTACAAAGTGAAAGTATGATTTTCTCAGTACAATAAACTACTGATTCCATTTGATCTAATCAATGGGAGCAAGAATAAAGGTAAACTTAGATAAGTTCAGGTCCCGATTTTTTCACAATTGTTTCCTCTGATTTCAGCCGATGTCTGTGCCCAGCCAATTGTCAATTGTCCTGGGACAAGCACCAGGTGGGGTTATGACCAAGCACTACAAGCCTGCATAGAGTTTACCTACGATGCCTGTACACCAACCGGCAATTTCTTTTCTACACAATTTGAATGCCAGCAAAGATGTGAAGGTGAGTAATCAACAGTTGCATCCTTTGAGAAAGAAGGAAAGGGGTTGCCTTTACTTTGTTTTGTTGCAGTCTGTTTTGTATGTATGACTCATACCAATGTTTCTGGAAGACCATGTTATATACCACTGAATGATGCTAGGTTTGCAATCAATAATTCCTGCCTTGGTTGGTTGTCAGGTGGGTAGCAGAGGTGGTCAGAGAGGTCAACGAGGGATGGGAATGGTGGGGGGGGGAGAGGAGTGGCAGAGGATGGTTTTAGAGAATGGGAATTGTAGGGGGGGAGTGTCAGAGGATTGGTTTTAGAGGGATGGAATTGTAGGGAGGAGTGGCAGAGGATGGTTTGAGAGGGATGGGTAATCTTGGTCTTTAATTCTTTCATTTTAGTCGGCCATATATGAGAACGGATTTTGTTCTAATATCCTTGTCAATGAAAGGAAATCTTATATTAGGTGGTACTGGTACTGATAAGGATTCCAACATGATCCACTTCCATCACCCCACCCCTGGCCGCCAGACTAAAGTATTCCTGCTGTAATCTCAAGTTATGCTTGAACTGTATATTAATCCCACCACCTGCTCTGTTAATCTGCTTTTCTGACTTACATTCCGAACAGTGCCAATCTGCAGTCAAGCCATTTCTACCGGAACCTGCACTTCATCTATTCAGAGGTTTGGTTACAACTCTGTGAGTGGCCAGTGTGTAGCTTTCACTTACACTGGGTGTGGAGGGACAGCCAATAGATTCAACACGCTAACACTCTGTGAACAATTCTGTGAAAGTGAGCGACATTTACCATTATTTCTGTATAAAGCCAACAAGAATATGAATGTGTGAATGTAAATCAATAACTGCGTATGTTTTGTGAACAAATGTCACAATATATGCTGCTGTATTTCCTCTCCTCTGTTATTATCAATGATATGTGTTTCAGTTTTGTAGGTCATGATAAAAAGTTGAAGGAGAAAATGGAAGGCTCGTTGCTGACTATTTTCTAGCATTTTGCAGCAACTCTGCTTATCTCTGATATAAGTATGAACTAATATCTAAATTAATGTTTATGGTTAAAGTACAGATAATTTGAGTTTGTACTAGTTTTGTTAGTATTGTTACCTAGGATAAACTCTATCGCAGCTTTTAACCTAACTGCTGTTATATTAATATCAGACATTTCATTTCATTTATTCATGCCAGTATAAATATTAAATTTATAAAGAGAAGTCACAAAATACGTTAACAGGGAGAATAACTAATATGAAATGGAAAATAGGTAAGATGATAGGATCCCATATAAAATACATAAAAAATTGAAACATAACACGATATAACAAACAGACTACAACAAACATTCTAAGTGCTCAGATCGAATAAAGCAGCACGGTTTGAAAAAGAGTTTCTGTAAACTTGTGTTCTTTATTTTGGCAAGATGTGGGGATTTTCTTAGATTTCTGTTCCATTTGTGCAGGAGATTTTTCAGTACAGTTTACAGAGGGTGATACTTATCACTGTTAATCTTATTAGCCATTCTTATTAGACAACCGCTCTCTTCATTTCAATTTCCCCAGCTGTTACTTATAAAAAGTAAAATTTCAAACTTTGTGATGTTCTTCAAATAATTTATTCTCCACATCGTTCCTCTCAGTGTACAATCTACAGTCAGCAATCACTCTCATTGTTTTTATTCTCGCAGCAAACATTTGCGAACAGCCTCAGTTGGCAGGCCCCTGCTCAGCTTCAATTGTTAGCTTCAGCTATAACACATTCACTGGAGTTTGTGATCAATTTAACTATGGTGGATGTCTTGGAGGTGCAAACAGATTCAGTACTCCAGAAATTTGTCTGGCTGCATGTGATGGTGAGTGACATAATGGGGTAAATATGTGTCTTGCCTGGGAGGTACAAACATATTCAGTACTTCAGAAATATGCATGTGATGGTGAGTGACATGATAGGGTAAACATGTGTCTTGCCTGGGAGGTACAAACAGGTTCAGTACTTCAGAAATATGTCTGGCTGCATGTGATGGTGAGTGATATAATGGGGTAAACATGTGACTAGCCTAGGAGGTACAAACATGTTCAGTACTCCAGAAATATGCCTGGCTGCATGTGATGGTGAGTGACATAATGGGGTAAACGTGTGTCTTGCCTGGGAGGTACAAACAGGTTCGGTACTCCAGAAATATGCCTGGCTGCATGTGATGGTGAGCGACATAATTGGGTAAACATTTTAATAATTGAGTGGTCTGTGATTTTAATAACTGAGTGGTCTGTGATTATATGCTATGGTACCAGTAATTCTTGAATTGCATTATCTTATCTGTCTGTATTTTATGCTTCTTTTTCAGTGACTCCGGATGCTGGAGACACTTGCAGTCTGGCCGTTGATGTAGGGCTATGCACCGACTTCCAGCAAAGGTTTGCCTTCAACCCATTCCTCGGCACCTGCCAACAATTCACATACAGCGGTTGCGGAGGGAACAGCAACAATTTTGTCAGCGAGGCAGCATGCAACCAGAGGTGTATAAGTGAGTAGATCAAAGCATAGTTTGTTGACAGCAGGGGCTTGGGTTAAGGGGTTCACTTGTTCTATAAATCCCTCATTCAAAGTGTTTAGATGTATAACATAATTTTTTACTTTGCCAATGGTACAAGAATCGATGTGAGGATGCTTGAGCAATCTAGGACAGTTGCTCAGCGGGTAATCGGTGTTCACTTACCTTCGTTAGTGTGCTTGTATCATGAGAGGGTCTGCAATAAAGTGAAACAAATCATGCAAGACCCAACACACCCCTTGTTTGAGCACTACATTTACAACCGCTCTGGACTGCGTTTATGTCCACCAGTTACACTTAGGGCCCGCTACAGATACTCGTCTGTGTCTAATTCTATCCAATTCACAAGTGTAAACTGAATTTCTGATTGTGGACAATAAATAAATAAATTCAAATTCAATTTAAGTTATGCGAGAGATGGTGATCATGCATGAACCACTCCCCTAGCCTCTATTGAATGTTTTTGTTTGTTTCCTTCATAGCCGATGTCTGTGCTCAGCCAATCACAAACTGTGCCGGAGCAGAGACAAGGTTTGGATTTGATGCTGCCCAAGGTCGCTGCGTTTCTTTCAGCTATGATAACTGCGTAGCGTCTGGTAATCTCTTCATGACAATGCTGGAATGTCAGCTCAGATGTGACAGTAAGTACATCAGCTATCCCGGTTGTTTCCTCTCAATTCATCAGGCATGAGCTATTTCCGCAATTTCGTGGAATATCGGTGATTTCTTTTCTACCTCCGAGATTTACACCTCTCAATTTCTGTGAATTTCTAACAACAGCGTTGTATCATTTGATCCCCCGTTCGCATGTTTTTCATTACCTATGGATATCCACCCTGTAGGGGGACAAAAACTATTATCCTAACACACTGTAGCATATGCAAACTGGAGCCTATACTGCAAATTTTGCAAAGTTCTGTGATTTTTGTTTTTACCCCAGGCTCATCCCTGATTCCTGTAAGAGCAAAAACATTGAGCTTGTTATCTTAGGTTTTTCTTTCAAAAATGGGTCAGAGAATTTCATAACTTGATTATGAAGCATCTTTGAAAGGTACAAAATAGAGCTAGAGTAGATTCAGAAAGATCGCTTGCATCTCTGCATATCAGGTGGGTGTTCGTGTGGTGCGTCAGCGTAATTGGCAGTCAGTTAGATATAACCCAATGCGTTTGTGTTGTGCAGCTCACTGTTCGACCTGTTTTTAAAGAAGTGAACCGAAAACTGGCCGGGAAGTTTCAAACAACTTCAAAAACTTAAGTGGTTTGATGAGATGAGAGATGAGATTTGAATGGTAACCATGGAAATACAAGTTGTATCCTCTCTCAAGTGAGTCATCAATCCCTACAGCTGAGGGCAATCTATTTTAACCATCTCTCGGCTGCTGAAGGTTTTAAGCAGAATCCTAGAGTAAATTCAATGCAATGCATTGAAACAAACTGAAAAGGGACCTTAAAAGTACTTTTAGCTTCTTAAAAACATTTTTTGTATGTGATTCATAATTTTACAAATTGTAGACATTTAAACCAACTTTTAAAGTGGAAAAGAAACTGTTTGTTATAATGCTGGACCAGTTATACCCTTTTCTATTCCAAAGTTTTTTTTCTTTTTTCTTCTTTGCATGTAGCGAAGAAACATAGCTTTATTATTAATTTCAATGAAAGCTTGGTTCTGAGGAAATTCGGGTAAATTTTACTAAAATCATACTTTACAGATATTAGTGAGTCGACACAGCAACTGATTCTCAAGTTTCATTTCATTTGGATTCAAATATAATTTTCTCAAATTTTGCTTACATAAACCTTAGGTATATAAAAGAGTCCAAATTGGAGGGAAAAAAAACTAATAGTGACAAATAAAGTGCTATAAAATAAGCAAACCCTTTGTCATCAAAATTTGATATAAAATGAACGACAAAGTGATTAACTTTCTTGAATACTTGAATCAGTCTGACAGACAGACAGACAGATAGATAGATTGATGCTCATTCGTGAACCTTTCATTCATTCTTACCTTCAGCTCCTGTCTGTGCTCAGCCAATGATGGTCGGAACATGCACTGCTCAGCTCCAGAGGTTCGGCTACAATGCACAGACTGGCCAGTGCCAGCTGTTTACGTTCTCTGGTTGTGGGGGTAACTCTAACAGATTTAATTCCATCACTGAATGCGAACAATTCTGTGAAGGTAAGGATATCGTGTAAAATGATTCACCATTCTTGTTATGGGTTGGTCATACTAACCATACATAATGTTGGGAAATTCCTTAATGTCATGTATATATATATATATATGTATATATATATTAGATAGATCTGTGATTAAAGTTGATATTTCATATTGTTATTGTTATCATTTTTCTTTGGTTGTATAAAAAATTGCTCTTGCATTTGCTATTTATATTTCTCTCCCTCCCCCCCCACCCCAAACCAAAAATACCAAAAGAATGCCGCTCTTCTGGCTAAACGATTGTTGAACTAATAAATATCATGAAAACGGGTCTCTTTGTTTCTTTTTCAAGAATCTTTGCAGAAATTTGTACCTCTGACATGTGTTTAGTACACATATGTGCGGATGTCGTTGAAATGTGTTCCTATTTATTCAATTTGTTTCCAAGTCATCTAGCTTGTTCACGTATATTGTGTTTTCCTGTGGCTTGATTTTTAATCGAGGTTACTCATTACATTCACACCCGATGATATCGCTGATGGCTATTTCTGTTCCCACTTCTGCAGTTGATATCTGTGCGCAGACTCATGATTCTGGACCTTGCGGCCTCTTCCAACCACGGTTCCGATTTAACCCCTCCACCGCCCTCTGTGAGTCCTTCCTCTACAGTGGATGTCTTGGAAGTGCTAACATCTTCCAAAGCATGGAACTCTGCCAGACCAGGTGTAATGGTAAGCAATTGTTCAATATTTAACAACTTTTTTTCATTGTGAACTCATATGATTCTTTTCAATGTATGCTACGTTTGAGGGCTCAAAATGTTTTCCATGTTTATATCACGATTAATGTTGTTATAACATTTCTGAAAGAAAATGAAATTTTGAAATTCTGAAATTAATGATAATTATGATAATTATGATAATTGATATCATGATTATTATGATAATTTTGATAATTAAATAAATGATAATTAATGAAAGTATAATTAATGAAAGAAAGTATAATTATGTTATATTCCAGAACTAGGGCAATAATGTAATTGTGTGATACATTTGTGTATGAAGGGGAAAATGCTCCTTTAATTTGGTCAGGTTCCAGGGCCACCTGCTTCCAAAAATGGTTGAAATGCATGTTTAAGGTATTTCATTATACTTCCAATAGTTCAAATATCAATGTTGAAGCTATTGAGCTGCACCAACACCTGTGCATGGTAAGCAGATGTTGGATCCTCATTCCACACATTATGTGCTTTATCAAGTGATAACTGCTTTCTGTAATCTGCTTTTCCATCTCTTTGGTTCTACCAGTTGATTTGTGTACTCTACCAATGGCCATTGGCAGCTGTAGTTTCTTTCTATCTGTCTGGAGATACAATGATGTAACCAGCCAATGCCAGCGGTTCACTTACAGTGGATGTCTGGGTAACCCAAACAGGTTTGCCACCCAGGCAGAATGCGAAGCGCGTTGTCAAGGTAACCTATAAATTTTACTTCATGCAATACCGCAGGACAAGGAAGGAGAGGGCTGAAGTTGCACATTAGTTTCTTGTTAGACAAGCCATCCTTTAGATTGTCCAAGGGTCCACTGGTTAATTAACAGTAACGACATTCACTTGTTTGCACATTAGTTTCTTGTTGGACAAACCATCCTTGAGATTGTCCAAGGGTCCACTGGTTAATGAACAGCAATAACATTCACTTGTTTGCACATTAGTTTGTTGTTGGACAAACCATCCTTGAGATTGTCCAAGGGTCCACTTAATGAACAGCAATCACTGGTTTGCACATTAGTTTCTTGTTGGACAAAAAAAACGAGCAGTTCTTCAACAATAATGGTAATTGTAGTAATTTGTGTGTCTTAACAAGTTTATTTTTGTTTTTATGATTGAATAAGATTTAAAATAAATATACAATTAAGATAAAACTAGATAAATACAACATTTACCTTGGTCATTAATAGTCTTAATATGTTGAAACTGTTTGAATGATTCTGGGCTAAGCTTTTCCTCTTAAAACTTCTCTTATTTGCTGTTTTAGTTTTAGGAAGTGATGTTAATCTTCTCTTATTTGCTGTGGCTCAGTATGTCTTCTCTAAGATAGTAACAACTTTAGTTTCCCAAGTTTTATGTAGAAATATTGAATCTCCTGTTTTTGTTACATCATTTTCTCCTTTTTTGTTGTTTATTATCTTTTTTTTACAGTTAGTGTTTGCTCCCAACCTCAAGACACTGGGCCATGTTCTGCATCCCTTCCAAGTTTCAGCTACAATTCAGATCTTAACAGCTGTGAACAATTCTCCTTTGGGGGTTGTCTCGGAGGAGGGAATAGGTTTGACCTCTTGTCCGTATGCCAGGCTGTCTGTGTCGGTAATGTATATCTGATATTACTTAAAAATTTCCATTTTAACAGATTCTATTACTTAATATCATGTCCAAACACCAAGTAGAGAGAAATGTGGCTGAATCTGTATCTGAGCCCTAAGGTCAGAAGTAAACAGGTGAAAGTTCTATCGGCACAAGATAGTGTTATCTTGGAATGGTAGGCTGGAATCGTAGGCTGTTTGCAGAACTGATTTTTGACATGTGCTATAATTAATATGACTTGATTTAAATTTTGGGGAGGGTGGGGGATCAAAGAAAAGCTACAAAAGTTACAAAAATTATAAACAAACAAGGGCATTTTATAAAAAATCAGCAGCTACTGTTCAACTACATCAAATTTCTAACATTGTTGTTTGACTCAGTCCCACAATATTTGTTACAAACTTTCTTGTCGGAATAAACTCTCAAAGTTTGTGTTAAAGAGGAATGTGGTGTGTGAGTGTATTTATGGCAGAGGGGTGGGGAGGGGGTAAAGAGGAGGTGTTATGAGCAGCAAACTGGGTGTCCACTTTAATAATTTGCCATCAGTGCTCTTGCTTATTTCAAGCTCTACACTATTTTGTAATCTTGCTCACAGGACCCTTTTTTTGTGGTACGTGTCACAGGTGTATTCACAGAAATTGTCAGAATTTTAGATAAATATGTTACGCTTTAGAATTCAGGCATGAATTTTTTTATTTTTCTCGGTACGTTTTGTGTAGTCGTGTTAACAAGACCACTTAAAAGTTATATGTACAGAAAGGTTTAGAGAATTGTTTAATATACACGTCATATGATTTGGATGTCTGCAGCCTTCAATTCTGTAGCCTTAATGTTTTACCTGCAGTTGATACTGTGGGAGATGTTTGCTCACAGCCTTTGGATGTGGGTTCCTGCAATGAAAACTTGAATAGGTTTGCCTACAACCCTTCCACGGGCGCCTGCCAGGCATTCACCTTCGGCGGTTGTGGAGGGAACTTCAACAACTTTCAAACAGCTGCTGATTGTAACCAACGATGCGTGGGCAAGTATCGTGAAAGATTACTTGATATGCTTGTAGTATTCACAGTGGAAACAAGAAAAATACTTGATAATATTGAAAGTTAAGCCACTTAAAATGAGGATATTTGTAATGAAATGTCAGAACGAAGCATCATATCATCAACCAGTATTTTCTAGGAAACATAATAATGTTACAGTGCTTAAGGCCACAGGAATGGATAAACAGTGTGCGGATGGTTTGGGAGGTTAAGTGATACGAGGTACATAAAGTTCTGGCTACAGGACTCTGAAGTTACATCTCCTTTTGCAGGATAAAGGACTGTGAAATTTGATACGTAAAAGAGAACACAGATTGACTTCAAGTGGCTGCTGGACTTTACTATGATTGGATAAGAATAAGTTGTAGAAAAACAGTTGTCATGGCTACAGAACAGAAGTTTCAGGAGCTATAATATTGACTGTGTAGCTTAAGAAGGTCCAGAAAAGAAGTAAAAATCTGACAATTAATTGTGAAGCTCTACTCTACTATTTGTTTACAGTGAATTAGTCAGCACCCTCTCTTTGGCTCACTGTTTAATGAGTCACTAATATGCCAGTCTTGCTTTCTTGGGGGGGGGGGGTATTTTTTTGCTTCACATTATGAGAAATCTTTTCCTTTAGACTCTCAAGAACTGTTTATATGTGGTCTTTGTTGATGTTTGTATCATGTATGATATTCATGTTGTGCATCTTTTGAATTTCATTGTACAGTCGACGTCTGTGCTCAACCAATCACAAACTGTGCTGGTGCGGAGACCAGGTTTGGTTACAGCCCTTTGACAGGAGATTGTATAGCTTTCTCCTATAATGGCTGTCTAGCAACTGGAAACTTGTTTCAAACGATAACAGAGTGTCGTCAACGGTGCACAAGTAAGCAGAATTTATGTGTTGCATTTCTGTCGCGAAGAAAATAGTTAATTTGACGAGCATGTATCAGAATTAATTTTATCTCTCTCTGTGATGATATGAGCCTACAATCATGTCAGCAATAGGTGAACCGTTTTGTAAATTTTGGTTCTTCGGCAATGAATTGGAAATTAGGCCAAAGAGAAAAGGTCCTCCCATACTTTTTCCTCACAAACTGGAAGCACTGTGGAAAAATTCTTGAGAAGTTCAAGTTTTCCATGATTATCTTAGAAATTGTAATACCACTCAAATAAGACTACATATCTAGCAAACTCTTTCAACCGTTGTATTATGATATCTTGTTAATCGGGTGAATTTTCTATTTGTCTATTATCTTTAGCTCCCATTTGCAGTCAGGCCCTCTCTGTTGGAACATGTACTGCACAATTACAGAGGTTTGCTTTCAATGAAAACCTGGGTCAGTGTGTCAGTTTAATCTACGGTGGATGTGGAGGGACTGCTAACAGATTCAACACTCTGAACGAATGTCAACAGACTTGCGAAGGTAAAGCAGATGTGCGCAATCCTTGCGTTTACACGTCATCGTCATTGACGAACGTACATTAATAAACATATGTAACAAAAATGAGAGAGTCGTTGTAAGCCGGAAGAAGCCCATTGATATTTATGAGAAGAGTGTACATGAAGGACCTCTCTTGATGATTTGTTTGGTGGAACGATCCATCCATCCATCGATTCCTTGTTTAACTTTCAAAGATTCTCCAAGTTGTGCATGCTCTTTATTCTTCATACTCATCTATACTGTATTGTATTCTGCAGTTTGACTACATATTATGTGTTATATATTTTATTACTGTTACATAGCATTTTAAAGCACTTTTGTGGATTTTATGCTTTAAAAAATAAATTATTATAGATTATTATTATAATTCTTTGTTGTTGCTTTGAAAAGTTATCTCTGTTCTCGCCACCTTTCTACCATGTTGAAAAAGCAAATATTTCTCAAAGTATCTACCCGAAGCCATAAGCGGCCAATTTATTTCCCTAATATTTGGAGGAGGGTTGGGAGTGGGGTAGGAAAACTTCAGCAACTAGGAACAAATTTTAAAAGTTTAAAAAATGTGAAAGGAGATGCAAAAGTCGATGTTGTGTACCAGTTTTTAAACTTTTATGCAAATCTTGTGGCAAAAATTGATTATCATCATGAAGGAAAGAGAATTAATCTAGGAAATCTTTGTTCTTATCTTGTGTGTTTGGAGATGTGACATTGACTGTTGTCTCCTTCTTTTCTGGTTCTGTCACAGTTGATATCTGTGCACAGGCTCAAGATGGAGGACCTTGCGGTCTGTCTCAGCTCCGGTTCAGATATAATCCGGTTTCGGCCGGTTGTGAAACGTTCCAGTACGGTGGCTGCCTTGGCAGCGAAAACGTCTTTGCTACTTTCAACGACTGTGAGAATAGATGTACAGGTAAGTCTTTAAGGCATTAAAGACTCGCCCCAAACCGCTTGCCGCGCGCTCTGAGAAAGTTAACTTTCCGTTGCTTGAAAGTGAAGTTTTCTGCTTGTCGCTACAAAATGCAGACAGTAATGAAACGTGATACCTTGTTTTCTTTAGCTAGACCTGAGATGTCCATCGCTGTATATCGTTTGTTCACTGTGCTGTGGGTATTGACCGCAGCTGTATGTACTGACTGTACACTAGTGTCTAATTACCAAAGGTAGCAAGCTGTGTGCGTATTTTCTGGGATCGATGGTGGGGTCTAACACTTCTGTTACACCTCATTCGAAACTAGGTCAGATTACCGGCATTAGACGTTTCTTTTTGCGCGAGTCATCACACCCTTTAATGAGGGGATGAAGAACATGATACATAGTGAAAATCTATGAAAAATGTTCTGTTTTTGCGGTAAAAGCTTTGCATAGTAATTCTCAGAGATGTGGGACACACATTCATTTTGAAATATAAGAGAGACTCACACTTAATTCCAGTTGTGAAAAGTGTCCATTTTCTGTTGATAATGCCAGATCTTGATTTTCTTTTTGAACCATTTTGTACATGATCGTAAGTGAAGTTTGTCTTTATTTTAATACCTGTGTCAAATATAGCTCCCTTGATCCCTTGTTGTGAATCCTCAGTAACCCCAATAACAGTTAGGATATTCAGTTTCATGCAGTTTTCTGTAATAGTGACATTGTTGAACGATTTAACAAACATGCACATGCATCAGTTTTTTAACTATCTGAGATGCCACATCCAATTTGAAATAAAATTTGGCAGGTTTGCTTTCTCTCCCCCC